>PTEX01000056.1:1862510-2078663 GCA_003342815.1 Eudromia elegans | reverse complement strand
CTGCTGCCGCTGCTGGTGCTGCTGCTGCTGGTGCGGGCGGGCGCGGGCGGCGCGCAGCGCTTCGAGGTGCCGGGGGCCGCCATCGACAACGTCGAGGTGAGCGGCGGCGCCGTGCTCGTGGCGAGCGGCCGCGGCGTGTACGAGGTGCGGCCCTGGCTGAGCGCGCCGCGGCTCGTGGCGAGCGTGGAGGGCGGCCCCGCGGTGCGCAACAAGCTGCTGCTGCCCTACGAGGAGGCGGCGGGCGGCCCGGTGCTGCTGGCCGGCTGGACGCTGCGGGGCGGCGTGTGCCGCGTGCTGGAGGGGCCCGACTACCGGCACCGCCTCAACCACAGCGAGGTGGTGAGCTGCCTGCCCGGCGGCTCCACGGCCGGCGCCGTCTTCGAGCTGGCCGGCGCCTGGTACCTGGCCGTGGCGGCCACCTACTCGGTGCGCGGGCGGCGCCTGGGCTGCGAGCCGTCCGAGTCGGACGCCGACACGGCCATCACGGTGCGCCGCGTGGACAAGCTGACGTCCGACGAGGAGCTGGCCATCGTCAAGTACAGGGAGCACCCGCTGCACTTCGTGGATGCCCTGCGCTGGCAGAATCGCCTCTTCTTCCCCTACTACCGCCTCAAGGGCGAGGGCGGCGAGGGTGGCGAGGACGGCGAGGCGCCGAGCATGGCCGTGCTGCGCCAGCTGCGGCCCTCGGAGAGCGCCTTCACCCTGCAGGGCCACGTCTACCTGGACTGCGGCTGCAGGAGCCTCCTCCTCTCCTCCAGCCTCGTCCGCCACGGAGCCACAGGCTGGTGGGTGGGTGTTTTCAGCCACAGCCGGAGCGCCCGGGCCTGGAACAGCACTGCCGTCTGCATCTTCGGGATGGAGGAGATGAGCGAGCAAGCCTGCGCCTCCTTGCACTTCCAGGCGGACGGGAGCGCTTGTGTAAGTCGAGGCGCCGCTTTTGTTACCCCTTCCAGCCCCCGTTGTCGCGGTTGTTGTCGCTGAATGTTGTTCTGAGTGTCCCAGGTAGAACTTCAGAGCGGGGCCGAGCTCATGCAGCAGCCCTGGCCCCGCCAGCCCTGGAGGCTGCTCTAGCGCTTCATGCTGCTACTTTGTGGCCCTGCTGGCAGTGGGTCCCTGGGAGCGCCCATGCCAGGCCCGCTCCGGGAAAGGCAGGGCGCAGCACAGGGAGCCCCGGAGGGCATCCTGGCCCTGCCGCGAGTCTAAGCGTGCAGCCTTCGCTGCCAAGGATTAGTCAGACTTCACTCTGCTTTCCACAGAGCCTAAGGAAAGCATTTCCTACCTTGCTGTGCGCGTTCACATCTCGTGTCACTGCAGCCACATCAGAAGCGGGCGAGGAAAGCCCATGGAAGTGACTCCTGTGCACTGGGCTGTGTGCAGTGCTGTGCCCATTGCTCTCTAGTTATGACTGCTTGTGTGGCGGTGGGTGTTTTCCGATCCTACAGAATTGCTCCTGCTCAAAAGGGCACACAAATCCCACCCAAGCCTGTAGACACAGCCGACAGCCATAGTGGCTTTGCTGTTGTTGCGGTGGTTATGTTTTTGCAGCAGCGGTCTCCTGCGGAGATCCCCTGGTCACCTACTTCTGCAACGCTGCCTCTTGGGCTCCGTGGCGCTTTCCGAATCATTGCCAGGGCAGGCACGGTGGGCAGGGCTGCCAGGTTTGCTGTGGCTTTAGCAACTGGTAAAGAAATCGGTTGAAAATGTAATTCAAGGCAAGCAGCAGCTTTTGCAGGGCCTTTCCATGCTTTCGAACGTCACACCCCTCAGAAGTCTTTTCAGTTCTGTAGCAAAGGGGACAATGAAGAAATGCTATAGTTCCCAGGGAGGACTATAGGGGATCAAGCCTTCCTAAAGAAAGCCCTGACCTTTTGCAGCTCCCCCACCATCCACAGGCTCTGCAGCTTAACCCCTCAATCCTTCATCTGTTGTGGCAGGAATTTGTAGTAAACTCCTCGAAAGAAGCCTAGGAGATTTACAGTCGCTCCTTGACTTCCACGATCCAGCCCATAGTGCACAGGGCTTGATATTCTTCCAAACAAAAGCTACCAGAGGGCACGTATGATTCAAGCTGCTCATTTCTCTACTGAATTGCAGGACCATTGCTGGTGTTAAAGGACCATACTTGTGAATGAGAGCCCCGTACACGGGTGGAACAACTGTGCTGGAGTCAATACTAAAACACTTACTCATTTCAGCAGAGCCTGAGTCAATCCTTAGATTTTCAATGCCAGTTTATAGCTTACTGCATGATTTCTGTGTTGTCACATGGCAAACTTACTGAATGAAGTTCAACTCCCATCTCATCCCAAAAGATACATTTGCAATTTCAAATTTTGAACTTGTATTCTTTGTTTTTAATTGTTCATGGGATTTCTTCTCTGGAAAACAAAGGTGCTTTCTGAGCCTGCAAAAGCAAAACCAGAAACATCTCTGTGCAACAGATCTCAGTATGTAATATAATGTAATAAATACATTTCAAAACCTGCAGTTCGAAAATCCAGATAAGTCTTTTGGATTTTATAGGGTATAGTAATGGCAGCTGTGTCTGTATGATCTGTATTCTTCTGAATCCCCTCTCTCCTTTGCACTCAGGTGTCTGAATACGGGAAGCCAACATTCCTCTCATTCTTAAGACAAGACCTGATTTAGCTCTAACTCTTGTTACCCCAAAGTTACTTTCACGTCCCAAAAGGCTTGTTCCTTCTTGAGACATAGAATATAGTTGGCCATAAGACTGAAAAGTTCTAATATTAAAGATGTTTAAAGTGACTGCTTAATATTGTGCCCCTAAATATAAGGATGTAGCTAATTATGATACTCTGGCACAGAGATAAATACAGCTTACTACTGACAATAAAATAGCATTTAGTATTTTTTCAGATAGCATCCACAGAGAGTTGAGCAGTAATAGGACCTGTAGCATTACATGACTAATGTTGCTCCCTTCTTAAGCTAATTAGATGTGCTTGTAGTATATAAACACAGAAACAAATGCAAGTTTTTCAGCTTTAATTTGATTTTTTTTTTTTTTTTAGTGCAGAAGGTTAGACTAGGCTAATGCAGAATAAATTTAGAGATACCATGACCATATGCTGCTGTTTCTGAGTCAATTTAATGCATATCCTTTTACTGTCTCGCACCAAATCCCTGCAGAAGTTGAGCGTGTCTTTGACTTAAAGTGTCCTGGTTCAGAACTAGCAAGATAATGGCATGCTGGTCAGTCTGGAGCAAATAAAAAAGATGCATATAAAAGCTAGCAGCAGCTCTGGGCAGAAAGGAGTGCCATGAGGCCACCGAGCATCAACATCAGATGGAGAAGATGTGGGAACATGCAGCAAGCGCAGGGCTTCAATGTGCTTAGCAGCCCTGTCCTGGTCTGAGCACCTTGTGCCTGGAATTCATGCTTGGTACAGGATTTCTGACTGTGTCAATGATAACCCTCGTCTTTGCCCTGAAATGCCCTGTGTTAGGGAGTGCTGTGGGTCTTGGTCTTGTTTGCCTGATGTGCTTGAACCCCAGAGCTCAGGCATGATGTGGTCTCACGTGTGTATATGGACACCTCCTGTCAGTTTATGTAGGGACTGAAAATACAGCTCTTTTCCACCGGAGGAGTGCAATTTGTAGTGAGACAGTATGATAGGGATTGCTACCACTTCTGTCTGTCGTCTGATTTTGCCATCCTTCAGACTTTTTGTCAATATTCCCGTTATCTTTAGGCAAGACACCTTCTCACTTGTCTGCGTGCGTGCGCTGCGAGGGATGCTCGCCTGGTATTTGTGCTGCCCAGTTCCCTGATACGTTACCGCTGTGGGTGTTAGCCTAAGCTCAGTCCAGTACTGAACTTTCTGGCCCTAACCCAGCAAAGCACAAAAGTGCATCTTCAACATCAGGTGTATAAGAAGCTCCATCATGTCCAAGGGCTAGGGCTAAGTACGAGCTCGAGTACTTCCTTGATTTGGATTAGGGCTTACTGTCCTCTAGGGAACTTGTTTTAGATATGCGATATCTCCGGTGTTCCACTGTTGCTTAGCTAAAATTTGACATTTGCATTAGGTTTGAGATCTTTGTTTAGCAGCTTTTTCAAGAAGTATGTGACTGCCACAAATGGTATGGAATTGCTGCTTATAGAAACTTTTCTTCATGTGGTAATGTGCACAAAGCATTTTGCCCAAGTTGTCTGTGTTTATTTTCAATGCATATATTATTGGATTTCCAAAGATATGATCCATAATTAGTAAGGGGCAAGAAAAGTCTCAAGCAAAACTGTGTGAATAGTTTATATTTTTTTTCTACCTGTTTTTTCTCTGCTCCACACTTTATTTTGTGTATAGCCAGTGACACAAACTGTTGAGGTGTGTATATTGAAAGCCTTGCTAGCATAAACTGCATGTACATGAGCATATCTTCACAGTTTACATAGCTGTTAAATGTGATTTTGCCAAATCTCATCCTCAGTTTCTTCTCAGAACCCTGATTGAGCAATAGCAAATGTTTTTGATGGATTGCAGTGATGAAATGGAAGCTGTGTAGCTAAAACATATGAGGAATATTGGAATTTGTCACAAGCTTATTGCAGTACCCAGTGAAGTTACGGCATGCCTTTCCTTCCATTGCTCTGAGAACGAAGGGAAGCTCTAGGAATCTCAGCTATATCCCAGTGATAAGGATCTTACAGGCCACAGATAAGCCGGATGAGTTGGAAAAGAGTGCTAAAATTAGAGCACAACAACAGGAGAGAGTTGTAGGACATCACCTAACCACAGGGACAAATCTGGAAATCAGGTTCATAGTTGGAGAAAATTAAACGGGAAGAATATGAGTCTACAATTTTACAGGGAGAAAAAAAGGTATATTTTTAAAAAAATAGACCTGTAGCTGAAAGACAGAAGGAAGTTGTTGCATTTTATATTAAGATGTTTATTTTATGATGTACTGAAGGCTAAGTGGCTGGCCGGCTCCCAAATGATATCTTGGTTGGATTTCCATCTGCTGTTTAATGCAAGTAAAAATATACAACAGCCTGCTCTTTGAATTTCTGCCTTTTTTTCATTGAGAAATGGATATGTGAGTTGGTATATGGCCCTTAATTTATAAAGCATAACATGAAATCTTGGAACAAATCTTAGGTTTCCCTTCTCTTCAGAAATCGGGTGTTAAGTCAACAGAGCTACCTCATTTTAATCATGGCCAAATTTGCAAGAATGACATCCGAATTTTTGTGGTAACTCATTTCAAAGTGAGTCAAGATCTTTTATTTAAGTAAAGATTTACTAAATATCATTTGACATCAGGATTGGACATGTAATTAATTTTCGAGTAGTAAAGTCATCTCCGGTGTATTACCAGAGTGCTCCTATTTCATTTGCTGTTTGACAGCTGTGCAGATTTCTAGAGTTAACATTGTCATATTGCTGAGTGAATTTTTTTATCCAGCTACAATGAATTCTCAGCTTGTTTCTATTTGGTGTGGGCAGCAAACCACAGGAGTCTCATAATGTCCGAAATTATCACTTGCTTTTAGTCATCTGGTTTTACCAGGTGTTTTTAACAGAAACTTTTGAGAGTCTTGAAAAACTCTGGAACAGAGGGTTCATTTGCTTGTGATGACGAGGCTGAAAGGAACCTCAGGAAGTTACTAGTCCAAACTCAAAGCAGGATCATCTGCGAGGTCAGACCAGGTGGCTCAGGGCTTAATCTGGTTGAGTCTTGAAACTTTCAAGGATGGGGACTGCCCAGCCTCTCTGGGCTCCTGCTTTGCTCCTTAGTTGTCCTTATGGTGGGTTTATTTGTTTAAACCTCCTGCCCCTGAGCAGTTGGAGCCTCCCTGGTCTCAGCTTGTGACTGTTATCTCTAGTCATCCTGCATGCAGCTCAGCAATGAGCCTGCTTCTTTGCTCTTGCCAAAGACCTCTCTTCTCCAGGCTGAACCTGGTCCCTCCACCTCTCCTCGTAGAGAGGGTGCTCGATGCCGCGGACCTCTGGGTGACCAACCACTCAACTCACTCCCGTTTATCAACCTATGCGCTGGCCGCAGAGCCGGTCACAGTACTCCAGATACAATCTAATATGTGACAAGGAGCTAATAATCACTTTCCTCCATCTACTGTCTGTGCTGCTGTTGATACAGCCCAGGATGCTGTTAACTCATTGCTGCCCGAGCACCTTGCTTAGCCTGCTGCCCTCCAATACCTCGAGTGCTTTCCAGCAGTGGCTCTCTGGGCAGTCAGTCCCCAGCCCATACCCCCTGTAGTGGTATGGGCTGGGTTCATCCTGGGTGCAGGACTTAACGTTTGGCCTTGTAGAATTTCTTGAGGTTCCTGACAACCGATTCCATCAGTCTAAGTACCTCTGAATGGCAACTCTGCAAGAGTATCTACATATCTACTCATTTTGGTGCCATCCACAAGCTTGATTAGCATGCTTTCAGTGTCTTCCTCCATGTTATTGATAAATATGTTGAACAGAATCTGATCCCAAAGGAACTCCACCAGTAACTACTCTCTAGGTGAAACAATAACCAGTACCCCTTAAGCTTGATAATCCATCCATTTTTTCATCTGTGTAGCAGTCCTCCCACATAGATTGTAACATCCCAAATTGGATACAAGGATGCTGCATGAAACAGTGTTAAGAGGCCTGCTGAAGTCAAAGTCAAATGACATCAACTTGTCTTGATTTGTCCACACACTGAGTGATTCCATTACGGTCAGGTGTGGTTTGTCTCTGGGGAAGCCATGCTGGCTTTACTTAGTCATGTTCTTCTCTTTCATGTGCCCAGAAGTGACATCTCAGAGGATTTGCTTCATGATTTCCCAAAGGAATAAGTGAGGCTGACCAACCTGTGGTTCCTCAAGTCGTCTTTCTTATCCTTTTTGAAGAAATGTGAAATATTTGCCTTTGGTTATTGGAGACTTCACCTTTGGTGTTGCAATGATGTCAGACAGTTCAGCATCTTGACATGGATCCCACTTGGTTCCCAGGACTTACATGCGCTGAGATTTCTAAAAAGGTTGGTAGTTTCTCTCCTCCTTGAACTCGGTGGGCACTAAGGCCTGCTGGTGAAGAGTGAGCTGTCTCAGCATTCACAGTCACTAACTCACCTAGCCCATTTAGCCTGTGTTTTCCTTCCTTATTCTTTTATTATTCACATGGTGGTAAAAGCTCTTCTTGAAGCCCATGACATCCCCTGCCAACTTCAAGTCTAGATGAGCTTTGGCTTTCCTAGTACCATTCCTGACCCTCCTAGCAGTTCCTTCTCCGTAGCTTGTTCCTCCTTCTGTCTCCTCCTTACTGCTTTTCTGCATTATAGTTCAATTGTGAATTCCCTGCTTTGTTGATCCTCTCTCCCAAAACATCTTCCTTTTTTTCATGAGGTTTCAGGCTTGGAGGAGGTTGTCCTGAAAGTCCTGCCAGCTCTCCTGGCAGTCCTTCTCTTCACAGTTCTCTCTCGTGCCCTCATTTATCAGTTCTCTGAACAGAAGGCCAAGATCTGTGCTCTGCTATCTGCCTTCCTCACCACTGTGAATTTATAGTCACTAGAGCCAAGGCTGCCATGGATTATCACATCACCCATCCATTCTTCCTTGTTAGCAAGCAGCAAATCCAGAAGAGTATTACCTTCACTGACCTGACTGGCATCTGTATTAAGATGTCCCTGAATTGTTCCAGAAATCAACCTGAGTTGCTTGCTTCCAATGTGTTATCCTTCCAGCATGTATCAGGGGAGTTAAAGTCTCCTGTAAGAGCAAGAGCTTATGAGCTGGAAACGTCCCTGAGTTGCTTGAAGACTTGGTCCAGTCCTTCACCTTGTCTGGCTGGTGTATAGCAAAGTGCCACCGCAGTGTGCTCCGTGGTCTCTTCTCTCTCATGTTTCACCCGGCCTGTCATCAAAAAGAGGTTTACACAGCTGAGCTGAGCTGCTCCTTCACAACCTTTTTTGCACAGTACTTGAGGTGAGATACCTTTTGCCCTATGTCATCCTTCCTGTGGGCTGCCTCACCGTCATGATGGTACTCTGTTATCTTGCCACCCTGACCTCCCTTTCCCCACTCAGCTGCAAGCTGTTGTCGCCTTCCTCTGAAATACTTAAAGCCTTCCTTGTCAGGTTGGCAAGCCTATTGGCAAAGATAATCTTATCCTACTTTGCCCAAGAGATCCCCTCTCTCACTAATACATCTCGTTCCTCAAGAAGGACCCCATGGGATTAATAAAACCTGGGCTCTCATGTCTTGTGTTTTAGCTCTGTAGCTATTCTTGATTCGCTGTAGGTCTCCTTTGTCAATGTTTTTGGTGTCGATGAGGATGAGCTTGAGAAGTAGGAGTCCAAGATATGGAAAAGCACCACGAGTTTCTCTGCAGTGTACTGGATCTGGGCCCCTAACAAGAAAGAAAAAAAAAGCCTCTCTTGAAAGCACAAGTGTTTGGCGGCTGTGTGCCCTCATCCCACACGGAAGGGAAGGGAATCTCCAACCGCAGTCACCCGCCACTTCCTCTTGTTCTCTGCCGGTGCTCCTCCGTTCATGCCCAGCTGCCTTTGAAGCCTCCCCTAACTGAGCTTGTTAGCCTTCCTTGGTTATTTGGCCTCTACTGATCCTGTAAACTCACATCTGAGGGAAGAGAGAGGAGCTTTTCTCCTGCCTCCAGAAGTGACAAGCTTCAAACCTCTCCCATCTCAGGTCTCCATCAATTACTTATTGAAGTGTAGCCTCTAGCTGTGCCTCTTTCCTTGCATCACGGGACTCTGGTCTCGCCTATGCAAGGTCCATGGGCAGACCCTCTACCTTCCTGTTCTATCTCCCCAATGCTCTTTTTCTTCCTTACAGTTTCTCCTCCTTAGCTTGCTGTGCAATGCATCAAGAAAAAAAAATCCTCATGGAAATCAAATCTTGGAATAGTTCTTATTCCATAGTCCTGAGAAAGGCTTGTTGCATGCACCAGTATTAACATTTGTTACCCTTTCAAATTTGTTACCCTAGTCAAAAGTGAGGCAGGAGACTGAAAGACAGTGAACTTAAGGAAGAATGGGGCTCCAGCAGGTTTTTCCCTTTTGGGAAGGACATTTATGTCTTTCCATAAGCTCAAGTGTTGACAAATACTATGCATTATTCACAAATTTTGTGTTCCTATGGGCTACCTGTATGCGTTCATTCACTGCAAGGCTGAATCCTGAATTTTTACTTTTTGGCTAGGCTGCAATACGTCGAGTGCTGCATGAGCAAGAAAATGCTGCCCTTCCCTCTGAGACAATGCAATATAATGGAATCGAGAGGAAATCAAGACAGAAAATAGTAGTGATAATGTGGTTGCTGCAGCTGGAGTCATGCAGGGATAAATCTGAAAATGAGATACAAAATATAAAATATAAATAAATACTTTTCAGGCCAGTATTCCCCAAGCAGCGTAGAGAGCTATCTTGAAAATAAAATATAAGTTAATTTAGGGGACTTTTAGGCTTACCTGTGAAAGTGAAGATGTTTGGGGATCATGGATTAAAACCCAAAATGGGGAAATGAAGAGCTAGGAAAAAGAATAAACAACAGTCTTCTAGAATGATGTAGCCTCTTCTTGTGCATTTCATGTTTCCTTATGAGCCCAGAAGTGTTACAGGATAGATGGAGATGAATAGCTCTTGAGGTATAAAGGAAGTTTAGATGGTAAATGAATTTTAGGGCTGTATTTAGCTGTGAAAGAGAAGCTCAGAAAGAGCCTACAGTGCTGTAACCCCGTTAGTCACAGAAGAAGAAGTAAAAGGGCTTGTTAAAAAAATAAATGCGCGCAGAGAAGAGGATGACAGAAGGGTGAAAGCAGCAGCTGCACCCTGGAGGGAATGGGCCAACTGGAGAAATAGGTTGCAAAAGAGGGAAGGCAGTTTTTGCTGTGACTGCCCACTGACTAAATCCCCCCTCTCATTATCTTTATTAGCTCAATGTCACGATGACCCTCCCTCCAGCGAGCGCAGCGAGGGGAGGAGGCTTCCAGCCTTGTCAGAATTGCTTCTGCCGTCAGATGACGGCGACGCTCTGATACGACACTAGCTATTTTACTAGTATGTGAGTCAGAATAACAGCTGGCAGCAGAGCTTCCCAGATCCTGGGTGGTTATCCCCCTCTTGGGAAGGCCTGCTGTGCTGAGTCCAGAGGGAACCTGGGGTGGTTCCTCGTCCTTGCAGAGCTGTACAGCACACCAGGGAACAGTCCTGGTCCTCATGGAAATCGAAGCTTGGGAGGCTTCATCTCCTCATTCCTCAGTGCGAATGAGGGCTCATTGCGTCCACCGCTGCTTGTTACCCCTGATCTGATAGAAGAGTGAGGGCTGTTAATTATTTTTCTGCTTTTGAACTCTTGCAGTCACTTTTTTTTATGTATTTATATCTAAAACAGGCTCCCATGGTACTGAAGTCTCACGCCTAAATTGATTTTCTTGGAGTTCTGTGCCAGTACATGGCAGTTCCTATGTTTCCTTCCTACTGCATGAGAAAATATCCTTTTCTTTAAGGATGAAATTTAATCAGATCTTCTTTTCCTCCAAGTGGCTGTTCTTGCAAGCTAATTAAAATAATTCAGATGACTGAAAAAGATTGTAATTGACTTGGGATTGAAGTTCAGAAAAATTTTATTTTTGTGTGAATAGGGTTTTTTGGGTGTTAAGCCAGGATACAGGAGGGCTGGATTCAGCCACTGCCTGGGTCATGGGTTTGCTTCAAGAACTTGGAGAAATGCCTTCATGTTTCTGCAAAATGAGGATTTTAATGGTCTGTTCGCCCACTCTCTGTCTCATACATTAAAGCAAAAGAGGTTCTTGCACGCAGAGAGTTCCTGTAGACTTAGGAGCCTGTCCAGGCTGAGGTCTTAGTCATTTTAAGGCATCTCACCAGGGTTGTTTCCAAAGGCCCAAAGCTTCCTGAGCTTTTCCCTCACCTCTCCCTGCCTGTCACTCTTTTGTGACAGCAGCACTGGTGTCCGTGCTGCCGTGTGTTTGGAGAGCAGCATCCGCCAATAAGATTGATTTAAAGCAATTACAGGACTGTAGAAACAAGTTAGTTTATGCAAGGTAGAAGCCTGAGCTGGCAAGAGCCTTGGGATGGGGACGGTGGCTCCCCTAGTGAAGATGCAGTTCCTGACATGGCATCATCTTCTTTCAGCACTTGATCTTCTGCAGCGCAGGTGATAGATAGGGACATTTGATTTGTTTGCTGTTTTTTTCCCCCAGATGCAGAGATTCCTACACGACATATTCTTTTTATGATTCTGTTACTTAGCATCATTCAGCTTCTAAGAGTTGAGGGTTGTAAGTGACAATTTGGTCTCGAAGTCTGCACAGGTCTACCCAGCATAGGCGTAGGGAGGCCAAACTTTCCATCCTCACGCTGAGGTAACTCACACTCCACTGTAAAGACTTTATCGTTTTGGGAAGTAAAGTAACAAGTGCGTTATTAAAACAGATTTCTCTAATATCGCATGATATTCAGATAGTGTCAGATCATGAGGAAAACTGTATTATTCCTTTTGTTATTATCATAGTTTTGTCACAGTATGTACTACCAACTTGAGATTAAACATGTCCTCAGAAACCTTAGTTTCTATACATATCACAATTAGGAAAGTGTGAAGAGCAAGAAAATCAGCTCTTTTTTAGTGCTCACACTGACATGAACTGTATACTGCTCTGCCTCATTTTCGTATTTATGTAAGATGCAAGTCTCAGCTTCCTTTAGTGTGAAGCAGGAAACCAGAAAGGGGAGGATGAAGGTCTGCATTTTCTGACAAGAAAAACAAAACAAAGCAAAAAAAAAGAAGTCTGTGTGTTTGAAGAGCCTCCTTTCTCCAGAGTACTCGCATGCTCTTAAAAGTGGTTTCTGAACTGCTAGGAGTGGGTTTATCTGTAGCCGCCTTGGTAGGTGCAGTCAGGTGAGAGCAAAACGTTGCCACATGGAGAGGAACGGGCAATTCAGAACAGGTCCAGGCACTGTGTCCCAAAACAGAGAGATTCAGTTGTGAAGTAACGTCTGCTCTTAGACGAAGCCTATGTCATGCTGAAATTGGTGGTTTAGCTGCAGTAAGTGTAATCTCCTGGTACCGTATAAAAAAAGAAGCAATTTCATAGTTCATTCAGGGTTTCCAAGGATAACCCAAGCTCTTATCTAAAATTGAGCTCTCCGAGAATCTTCCCAGGAATGCTTCTTTTCCTTTTTATTAATATTTTGTCGCATAGGGGGATAGTTTTATAATGGTTTTCTCTTGTATCTGATTTTCAGGCGGCGCGATCAATCAAGAAGTTACCCACCCTGATTCACTCCGGTTTCGCGGCTGTGTATGGCACGGTTGTTTTGAACCAGATCGTTCTGTTTCTGGGCACGGATGACGGACAGTTACTGAAGGTACGCGGAGCACCGTTTCCATGGGAATGCCTCCCTTCAGCTACTCGTGTCTTCGGAAGAGCAAAAGTTTCCTGCAATTTTTTTACACACCATAATGTGAACAGAATTCCCTGGATTTCTGTTTCTTTGTCTGCTCTATGAAAAAAACTGCTGTGTTGTTAGTTGGAGAAGAAGATAACTTTCAGAAGCAATTATATACCTTGCTTAAAATTCATGGAAGCATTTAATTAATCTACTAATGCCCATAGTAATTCATTTATGGGCGGCAGGGTTCTCAGCTGCGCTCTCTTTGGTTTACTTCCCCGCTTTGTTTTTTTTTCCCAGTGGAAATATTACATGCTGCTAGATTTTGGGAGCCTGTGAAGGCAACATGGTTGCCTTGTTTTTGTTTGTTAGCTTGGCTCTGCGTGGTGCAAATAGCTGTCCATTAGAGAGAAAAGCCCAAGACCCACTTTGCCATAGCTTCTGAGTAACTGACCTGTGACAGCTTAAATCAGTCACCTAGAAATGAAAGTCACCTTATCTCAGAATCAGACCTTTCAACCATCCAGTCAAATGTTTTTATGGTTGATTTTTTTTTCTGGGGTTTTGTGAGAATGTGTATTTCCTGTCTGCATGGCAAAGGATTACTCTCATTTTTGGTCTTTATTAAACAGGCAGGTGGAGGGGAATATAGAAAAGATGATGAAAAGTTTCTACTCACTGGATTTCACTGTGTTAATGTTTTTGGCAGTGAAAAATAAAGTTGAAGGTTATCACATCCCCTTAGCAGAGTGAGAACTGTGAGCATATTTTCCTGGTTTAGTCCTGTTTATGGAATTAAGAGATAAAAGTCACAGAAAGCTTTGCATTGATGTTAGTGTACTTACTAACTTGAAAATTAAAGTGCTCTTTCGTTCTCTTAAATTCCACGAGAAGAGTGGCGGAAAGCTCCAGAGTTAGGCACGATAAGAAAAAGCAATAGCAACTTGAATATGTGCTCCCGGGAGCCACAAAGAAGTTTCTGCCCTGAAGGCATTTGCCAGTAAGGGGTGGACATTCCTTTATACATGAGGGTGGTTCTCACCTGGTGGTGCTGTTTGTTTTGTGAACACCATGCCCTCCACTCTGCTCACAGAAGTGCTTAACACATTAGCACTTTTGTTTGGCATGTAGTTCTGTCTTCCACATTCTTCAGTCTTTCTGTCAATCAGGATTGCAGCCAATGAAAAGGATGATTCCTACATTATGCCAGTGTATACCAGTGTACTCAGGGCCAAACTTGTCCAGCATGTATGTGCTAGAAATTCTGTCCTGACTGCCTTTTCTTCTGTCTTTCTGTAATATAAGAGCTGGGTGTGATTTTCAATTTATCAGGACACAGTAAGTCATCTGAGAGGCTCTGATGTTGCTAGTGAAAGAGCAAAAAGTAGGATTATGATTAAAATACTAACGGGTAAGTAGAAGGGTCTGTGAATAATTTATTTTCTCTTGTTTTAGGCTATTCTTGATGAGGATATGGTATCTAATTGCCCAGAAGTTTTATATGAAATTAAGGAAGAAACTCCCGTTTTCCCCAAACTTCGACTCGATCCAGTAGATAACAACTACATCTATTTATCCTCTGCTAATACGGTAAGTACAATAGCAGATTCAAGTAAACTGCTGCTTTAAGGTTTTGCACCACTTTAGAGGTGAAGTATCTGTCTGGATCGGGGTCAGACCTTATCTATCCAAATACAGGTTACCAGATTTACATGTTTTTTTCTGCACTTCTGTGGAGCTGATAGGAACTTCCATGTTCTTGGCACTGCCCGCTGCTCCTATAGCCCAGCAAGGCCCTTATTCACAAGCTTCTTTTATGTTATTCTGTTCAGAGATGATTTATGTTTCCGTTTTTCTTCCTGGAGCCTTGCATATGTGGCTGGCATCATGCAAATCAAGCGTGGAGTTAGCAAACACAGCTTAGCAGATGCCTTGGAGAGGACTTTACTCTGAATTGGTAATCTGGGCCCTCGTAGGCCAGTGTTTGCTCTTTGCTTGTGCAGTTTCTAACGTGGAGGAGTCTCTTACCTGAAGAGATGGGTGTGCAGTCTTAGTCCTGCTGCGGTTAGTGCTAAAATTCTCATCATCTTCAGCTCAGCCAGGTCAGCCGCACAGCCCCATCGGAAGTGATGGGAGCTGCATGCAGGGAGGCGTGGGGAGCTGCCGCGCGGCGTGGCCAGGTTGCTCCCTCTCTCCAGCCCCTGGGAAGACAGCGGGGGGAACATATGGACTGGCTGGCTGTCTTCGCTGGGCTTGGTTTCACCCAGCACTTCATTTATATGTGTTTGTAAATATGCACAGGAAAGAGTTGGGTGTTCTTTAGCTTTAGTGAAAGAGCATATTGTAGTGGAGGACCAATGGCTTTTAGAAACAGCCTCTTTTTAAAAAAAATTTCTTGGTAATAGTCTAAGATACTGACAAGTTCCTGAACTTACTGATTATCTCAAACATCTCCAGTTAAAATGAGTTTCATAAGACGTGGTTGGAAAAAAAGAGTAATGTTCTGCATAAAGACACATCCTTGTTTCTGTCAACAAAATATAGGAACTTCTACTTCTTGCAAATTTGTTAACAAATGTTTGGAATCAGGAATGTTTTTCTTATTAACAAGATTAATTGACGATATTATTAAAACATTATTATATTTTAAAATTACTTTCTCTTTTCTTTTTTCCTTTTCTGAAAATGGCTGACTAGGAAATTCAAGCTGAATGTACAAGTATAGATACATAAAATATAACCACAGTCATCTCTCTTTACCTATTGAAGTGCCATTTGCATGCATGTTTGGTAGTTGCATGCATTTATACCAGTTTGCAGATGCAGTTACCTGACATGTTGATACAAGCATAAATGCATTTTGTTTTGCACGTGCATTTTTGGATGCACCTTCATTAGTCATTTAAAAACTTTGGTTCTGGTGTGAGGGAAACAGTATTCTGCTAAACAGAACATTATTCATAAAATATACTTCCTTCTTGCTGTTATCACTGTGCTGAGCTCTTCATGCATTGCTTGGTCCATGCTGCTAGTTAGTGTTAGATCCAGACTGCCATTGTACAGGTAGTTTCATCATCTGATGAAAAAGTGTGCATAAAATAGGCTACAAATGTCTGCCCAAAGGCCTTCTGGCAGAGGGGAGCACATATGGAAACTTCCTCAAAGGCATCATATTTGGATGCTGTCAGTTTTTAAAGATAATCCTCAGCTTCCCTTACTTATGGAGCCTGTTTTCATTCCGTGTATTCTTTGCTTTCAGGTGAGAAGAATACCAGTCGCAAATTGCAGTAGATTTGTTTCCCAGCAAGGCTGCTTATCTGCAAAGGATCCCTACTGTGGGTGGTGTTCTGTGAATCAAAGGTATTTTCTGGTGTATAGACCTGCATATAGAAGCAATGCATTATTGCTTACTGTAAGTTTTTACTAGCTTGGGGCTTTTCAGATTAAGATAGTATATCTTTGTATCTACTGAATTTTTATGAAATCAGTCATAGCCATAAATATGAGCCACTTTCTGTCATGTGAAAGGGCATTCTGTGCCTTTTAGAGCCCATGTTAATCCTTGAATTTTTTAGATCTGTGCAAAAAAGAAATATATGTTAGGCTAAAAAGAAATGGTTTTGGAATATTTTTGTTTCTAAAAATAATATTTCTAAAAAGAAATTTGGGTTTAGAACAGATGTTTTTGCTTTCCGAATTGACAGATCTGAAATTGTGTACACGTGTTTGAAGCATCTTAATAGTTGGGCAGCCTCTTGCTTGTGCAAACAGGGAAAGAGTTCCCAGCTGTCTTCAATATTCACTACTCCTCGCTCTGGGACCGCTGCCTTTTACTTTAGGCCAGTGCGGAATGACTTTCTGAACACTTAATCCTCCCATTCAAGTCATTCGTTTTGCTGCTGTCTTTGAATTGGGTTTCAAAGCTGCTGCACTGTGTTTCTGGATGCGTAAAGACCGAACTGCAGGACTCCCCAGGTCATCAAGGCTAGTCCTGGCTATTGCAAGTAACCACATCACGTAAACCCACTCAGACTGATCAGACCCTGTCATGACCTGAGAGGCTTTTTGCCCTCAGTCTTGGATTGACTGACTATCCAAGAGCCTCACTGTGCTGCTGCTTTAAAATCCTTCTCCCTATTTTCATCACCAATGTATTCAGACAGGTTATATCCATTCTTGGGGTGCCAACATTGCTTTAGGTAGATTTTCTGCCTCTCTCACACTTACCCACCTCAATATTTTTGTGAAAGCAGTCTTCAGTCTCATTTTGCTGCACAAAAACAGCCAGCTTCAATAATAGTTTTTTTTATGCATTTATTTTAAAATATGGATGGCTAGGACTGTCATAGTATTTCAGAAGAGATGTCACATTGTTTAGCGAAGTTTAATCCTTCCCAATCTATCCAGGAAGCACCTTATTTGATATGTCCTGGAATTGCAAATGTCTCCTTCATGACTGCATCACGATGATGGGCCACAATCATCCATGATCGAATAATGCCCCCAGGTCCTTTTTCTTCTTTGTTCTTTTTTTTTTTACCCCTCCAACTAATAAGTTTCCAGTCTAAAGCACATATGGGTTGGGAGATTTCTGTTGCTCTAAGTTCTTGTATTTTGTGGTATATAGTGTCATCCTATGCCAAGGTCATCCATGTTTTCCTGCGTGATATTCTGATCCTTCCCTGCATGATAATGTTTTCAACTTGGTATCATCATCAGATGTCATCAGGATATCACTTGTTTTATGCTAGTTCATCAGTGGCTAAAATGTTAAGCATTAATGGTGACAAAATTGATTTTTCATGGAGTGCCGCTAGTGACCTTCCCTTAGAAGGTTAATACTACCCATTTTGACTTGTTTCAGTGCCAACACAATGTTGTTGAGGATTTACTTGTTTGTTTGTGTTTGCAAAGGTGGTTATTAAAAGGGACTCGATTTTTGTTCTCCGGTACATTTTCTTCAAACCCTCTTTCTAGCCTCTTGTTAGAGGATGTGTATGTTAAGCATGTTGAACTTTTCAGGCTTTCAGTTACCTTAAAGGGAGCTTGAAAATAGCAGTTATTAGTCAGTATATCCCCTTAGTGAGGGAAATCACCAAAAATTTCCACCTGATTGAAACAGAAATAATTTGCTCTTTTGGAGAAAAAGTGAATTACTGCATCTGAACACCCTTTAACACCTACATCATTTTTCTTTGTTAATCTCTTATCATTATTAAGTGTTTTTGTTTGTGAAGATATAGTTCTGAGTGAAGCTTTAGAAAAATAAATACTTTTTTTAGCAAATGTTTTAGTAGAGCCAGGACATGTCCACTAAATTAATATACTCCATAATACATTTTTGCTGTTTGGAAAAAAATACCTGGTGTAGTCAGGAGACAGAAATGTTGATTTTATATTAAAGCGGTTGATGATATACCTTACACTGTAACTAGGGAATAAATTTTATGTTAAATTTCCATTCCTGTTTTTAATGTAACTTCGTAACCGTAGTTCATTTTAAAGACAGTGTAAATTCAAATCCAGTGTTTTGATGAAAAAATATAGACATCCTAGTGGAAGTGAAAACAAAATGAAACAAAATATTTCTACTCTTCAAAATTCTACTCTTATTCCAAGTTATCCAGTTATACAGTTATATAAATTTGCCTTTTCACTTATTCTCACTCGAGAGAATTAGTCATAGCATAAGATGATTTCTCTTCATATACATTGATTTTCTTCAAATGAATCAGATTTACCTGAAGTATGTTGAAATCGCTCCAATATAAAGCACTGATGTTTTCCATGTATTTCAATATGGAAATAGTACACTATATCTTAGTTTTCTGATCTGATGAACCCGACATTAAAATTCGAACGGTGCTTGAGGCTTCTATGGACTTCCCTTAGGGGTTGATATCAAGACAAAACTTTATCTGAAATTGTGTTCCTGTTCTGCTAGGCAGTCGGCATATTATAGCAAGACAGACAGAACGAACTCAGTAGGGCTCTGTGGTTAATATAATGATTAATGAAGCAGAGGTTTAAATACATGGGAATGAGCCCACTATGCATAGGTACTATGTTGTTCATTATGAAATAAGAGGAATGGGATTCACGTTGTGAAGGAGATCTTTAGTAGCGTAAAAACTAGAGCTTGCTGTGAAAGATTAGAGAACTTCTTCTCCCTGCTTTTCTCTGGGCACAAATCTGTGCATGCTGGAAATCTAATCCACAGGGCACTTAAAGCGGATACTGCCTCTTCATCTCTCACGGAAGCCTCAGGATCCTTCTCCCTAAAGTTGCTCCCCTTCTGGGGATAACTAATGAATCCCACTTTTTGCTTTTCATACTTTCTTGCTCTGCTGTCCCAGAAGTCCCTTTCATGTTGTGTAGTGTCTGTCCCAGACAGCCTACCTGGGACAGCCAACCTCCAGAAGTTTCCACATACTTTTGATGCATTGATTTTTTTCTTTTTTTAAAAATTTACTTTCTTAGGAGTTGTCAGAACCTCAATAGGCTGATAAACTCTTCTCAGCAGCGTGTGCTTCTTTTATAGCATTTCTCTGTTCTGTTCATTCCAGTACACTCACAAACAATGTAAATTGTCTTGAAATAGGACTACAGTAGAAGAGAAAGTGGACTTTGGGTTATTGTTGGCCTGTAGAAGGCAGTTGTGAGAATTCATGCTGAGAGGCACCAGCTGTTCTACTTTCCCCTTTGCTGATGTTTCCTACCCTAGCACATAGCGTGAGTGTTAAAGGCCAGCTTTTGCAGCAGCAGAAGATGTGTTTTCCCTATGCCAAGAAAGCACAGCCCTGGGTGACATTGCCTTTTTTTTTTAAAATATGTGACTGTTAGATTTTTCTTTACAAATGAGGGAAACTGCCTCACTACTTGTATTGCTCAGGCAATCTAAAAATGCAGATACCCTTGTCCCAGGCAGTTTTAGAGATTCAGCTTTATAAATAGCTTACTTCTTCAGTATTAGTATCACTGAAATCCGTATGCTTATCTTGTGCCAAATACAGGAAGTGTGTTTCTTTGCATCTTCAACGGTGAGAGCCGAGGACCATCAGAAACTGCTGGATGTCTGTGTGTTGTTCCCAGTGAGCATTAGCAACCTATACAGCCCCAGGCATGCAGGTTTATAGATACCTGTTGCTAACAGATCTTACCCTCTGTGGTTCAAAAATGGTGGCGCTCGTGGACGTTGGTGATCTCAGTAATGTGAAGAGAGGCGAGCGTGAGATCAAAAATTGACCTAGTTAAGTCAACTTGAAATATGTCAAGCATATTCTCAGTTTCTTAGAGTGTTGTTATGACCTGAATGTGTTCAGATGCAAAAGCCCAGCACGTTCCTATGTGGCAGGAACTCCGTTTCCTGACTTTGACCACACAGGAAGCGACCCTGTGCTTAACTGCATTCCTGTTGCCAGCGTCTTGATTTACAGAGAAGATGCAATCTGGTCTCTTTACTCTAGGCATCTTGGAAAGTGGCAGGTATTCTTGAAAGCCTTTCATTTCTTTTTTTCATATGGAAAAAAGAAACAAAACTCTTGTCTAAAAGTGTTTATACAGTGAGCTCTGAAATTCTCCTGGAAATTTTTTAGCAAGGCGCATGTTTTGGGCACATACCAAATGTTTGGCAAAGCAATAGTTCATCAATAGCCACGGGACTGGTCACGTGGCTGAGGCGACGTGTGCTTCTGCTTTCTTGTGGAATTGGGGCCTCATGCTGCTTTTTTTCTACCTGATTCAAACGGTCTGTTTTGAGGGAAAATATGTCATATCTGGAATTGAACACTGTTAAAATACACAGATACAATGAGCACTTACTTGTATTGACTTGCTAGCTATCTGAAATTATTCAGAGTTATGGATTGTTCACTAACTCTCCACTTTTTAAAGGATTTGCTTTTCAAACATGCTATTTTGTATGCTGATGATCTGGGTTTTTCTTGAACCTATTAATATGTGTAATCTTTATAGTGTTTGTCTCCCAGTGTTTCCTCATTCTTTCATAATTTTGCACTATCTCTCTGCTCTATACTTTCTGTTTCCCACAATTTGCTGTGTATAGTACATCTATTTACTTTGTGCCATCCTGCTTCTGAAATTGAGCTTATTCTTTAAGACAGAGAAATCTTTCTCGAAGCACCTCACATCCATGGACAGTGAACAAGAGGAATGGGAAGGATTCAGCTGGTCAGCAGCACATGTCCATAGCATAGCTCTGCATCTGAGCTTCAACCTCAGCTCCCCGTGTTCCCAGGAGAGAGAAAGAGTGGCTTCTGTCTGGGCTGATTCACCTCATTTTTGTGTGCCTGTCTGAAATAGGCCAGGTGAAGATCACCCTAAAAGGCCCTGTATCTCTCTATGGAGCACAGAGGGAAACAAGGGATCAGGTCTGGAGCTCTACATTGAAAGAGGCTAAAGTGAGGGATGATGGACCCTAGCCCCAGCTAAAAGAGTGCATCATTGCAGGCCATGCATCGAGTGTTTCCTTGAATCCCACTGACTTAATCAGGATCCCAGAGCATACATCAGTGTGTTGTAATTTATTCTGATAAGCAAAAGATTTTCCTGATTGTTTTCCTAGAGCTTTTTGTGTCTGTTACCATGTTCCTGTTAAAAAAAAAAAAAAAAAGAAAAAAAATCAATTGTGTTCCTGAAAAAATCAATAGCGTTAAATAAGTTGAAGTACAGTATCTGAAATCAAAGCTACCAAAAGGAAGCTAGTATAATTTTATGTATACTTTTAGGTGCACATTAAAAGAAAATTGTACACGTTCAAACAGCATAAATGGTTGGTATAACATTTCACATGCACCTGATAAAGATCTGAAAATCCTGCTAAGTTTCCCTGCCATAAATCAGGTATGTACAAGCAGCTTTATGCATATTTATTGTGATTTTAAATGTGATGTTCTGTCACTTTTTGCAGCTTCTCTTCTTTTGTCACTGTGCTTTGTGTATTAGTCGCTGTTATCTAAACAATTGGCAAATATATAGGAAAACCCAATAAGTTGAATGTATAGATCAGACAAATGTTCTCTTCCTCTGTTGTAAAATGCATCCTCAGGCTATATTTCATGCTGTTGACTTGAAAATTCACTGTGCTGACAAAGGCATTGCTTCCATTATATCAGGTTTTTCAGTATTTCCAGTGAGGCTATATCAAGTGTATTACCTGCATCCTCAGCCTTATAACAAGCTACAAAATATTCACTGGGACATGTGTGCTAACACAGATGCATCTTGAAGTGTTTGGTATGAGTGTTTTTTTGGTGCCTGCTCAGAGCAAACATAGCCCTGACTATCTGATTATCAAGTATTGTGCCTGGCCACTTAATTTGCCTGCTATTGTTCCTGGCTTCCTGATTGAGTGCTCGAATGTGCTTGTATTTGTAAAGCCCTGTCTGCCAGAACAAAGGATAAATCACACTAGGACAAATTCAGTTTCCAAATTGAGCACACTTGGTATGTTGATGTGAGAGTAAGCTTTCTGCGAGAAATTGTACATCCTCGTGCATATATTTAAAAGGGTGAGCATATAGCACCATTACACCAAAATGCTAGTTTGAAATTCCTAAATGTTCCAAATTGTTCCCCACACATACTTTACAGATCCTTTTAATTTCAGTAGGTAAGCAACATGTTCTTTTCAACACTCATTTTGCATTGCCTCTCCAGTTGGAAGAGGCTCTTTCCTCTGAGAGGCTAATTGCTTCTGCCATGACAGTTTTATTTTGTGCGTTCCATGGTTTGAAGTCTTCTGTACAGACAAGATGACAGCTTAACAAGTGTTACAAGAAATTCGTTCTGTTTATGTTTTTATAGGTTGCTGTAGCTGCAAGTATAAGCAAACCTCTTACCTCTTGTATGGTAAAACTTGCAAGACCTGTTGAAATACTTTGCAAAAATGTAGTGCTGAGAAACTCATCCTGTTCCTGCAGTCTAACTGCACCAGAGATAACTGATAACGGTATGTTTTAATATTCCGTTTACTTCATACTTACTCGTTGCCCTTTATTACTGAAGAGAACTGAACATAAAACACAGGCCTAGTGCTTGCAAGTGTAGGCAATGCTTTTTATTAAATGACAGTGAAATTAAGCAAATTCTATTTTATTCAAGTTCAATATTATTCAATTTCAGTATTATTGCAAGTTCTAGCAAGTGATTTGAGTATATTTACATTGTTCTTGCTAATTAAAGTTTTTAATACAGAATCCTCTGTAGAAGAAACCCTGTATTTTAACGCTCATAGCTAGACGCATATTCCTCATACTGGCTTAGAGCAGTTCAGCCTTTTTAGGGTTGAGTCTGCATGGTGGGGCGACCCACTGTGCAAGGAAGCTGCAGGTAAGGTGGCTACACGTACAAGCAGACTGGTTAGAGTCACTGAGGAACATTCCGTACTTTGCCAGGGAAAACCTGCCTGTCTTAGCCCTTCTCCCATCTGCAAATGGGATTTGTGTTTGCAAGAAGCTGTATCAGCATAAATTAAGAGGACAATTTGACTGAAAATGTCTGTACAGTAAATAATCTTCACACTCAGTTAACTGGTTCAGCCTACTTTAGATACTTGTCAGAAAACAATTTTCACGTATAGAGGCTATCACCTGAAGATAAGCAGGAAAATACATGTTTCAGGGCTAACATGGCTAGTTTATGGCTAGGTTCGACTTGATTTGTATTTCCACGTTAGTGTTTGAATCATTGTGCAATAATTCTTAATGCTGGTTTGTTTACCAGTAGTTCTCAGAAACAGAGACCTGTGACATTTGTCTCCAACCCATGGCTTGTGCAGTGTAGATCTTACAGTGAGTGGTCAGTCACTGAGTGTCTGGACTTTGGAATATTTTGAGCTGTGCTCTAGGCATTGGCCTCAAAATTAATAATGATGAACCTTCACAGAAGGGTGTTACTTGATTAATAGAAGGAAAAAAACCTTTGCGCATACCTTCAGGGATCTGTAGAGAAGCACAAAACTCCTTAAAACAATTTGAATTTACACTTTCCTGGTTTTGTTAAAACACAAAAGAGACCTTAAATCTGAACCAGATTTAAGATAGCCAACTCAAGAATACCAAGCTGTATTTTAAGCTGTATGAAAAGAAAATAGAAAATTTAGATAAGTGTCTGCCTTCATATTTTCCTAGGTAATGTAGTCCAGGAGATATGTAACATTTTGCATAAATCTGATTCTGTTTAATAATGTGGTGTGTAAAGAGGAATGAAATGTTAACCAGAACTTACAGTGTCATGTCTTTTTGTAGACTGCAGTGTTGCAAAAAGCTCTCTCTAGGGGATCCTTGTCCCTGAGACAGGCTCCTTGCAACACTGAGATCTCAGGAGATCAGCCTATGATCTTTGCATATCATCATGCCTGTCACATCTGTTTTGTGTGTCAAGTTCTTGCCTTAATACTGATTTGAGAAGCAAGAAGGAAAGCCTTAACAGGTGACAGAGTGTCATGAGCATAAGGATAGTCACAGAACTCATGTGTGCGGTGTAGCCAAAGCTGGTTCTCATCTAAAGAAACCAACCTGGGATCAAGATTTCTGGACCTTTGCAAAGTAGTTGTACCTAAAATGTGTGTCTGCCACATATTAAGAAGCCGTGTACTACTTAGCAGAGGGAAGCCGGGAGGCTCCGCACACATGGGCTTCGTTTGATCTCAGACAGTCATTCGTTTTGCAGACACACACATCTGCAGGCACACAAATGAAAGGGACCCCGCTTGAAGTGGTACATCCAGCTCTGCTCTTCAATGTGCTGTTCTGCTCATGGGAGCAGAAGATACTCTTTCATTTCACAGCTGCCAGGGAATTGTCGGTACAGTAATTACGAGCTGAAATAATGGCAAATGGACTCATACAATCATAAAAGATTTAAATAGGATGAAAATTGCTACTATGTAGGTTACAAAAGAAGACTCTGAGAGTAAGTGAGACAAAAACAACCAAGTATGGATATCTTGGGATCTCTTGATTTGGAACAGTCTGCTGCTTTAGAGGGCTTGAGTTCAGGGTCTGGCTCTGCCACAGGTGGACTCTGTGCTCTTGGGGTTGGTTTTATATCCTTACTCCAAGGTAGCTTTTCCTCATCTGTATCCTGACAGTAACATTGCTTCTCTATATCATGCAGAGATGGCATCAAGGTTAACTAATCAGTGCATGCAAATTTCTTTGAATAAGATGCTAAAAGGTGCTGTTGAAGGACAAAATCTCCTTATTTTTATCAGTGGAAAGTGTGAGTAAATATGTGCGTGAGCAAAAAAGGAAGTGCATGTCATGTAGAGAAAAGCTGAAGGCACATGAGCCTTCAAGTCAATTGTTATTTTTAACAGTAATCTCTTGTAATATCCAGCATATGGGTAACAGGCACTTTTTTTTTCAGATTGTCTGGTTCTCGAAGCATCGCTGTCCTCCAGCTCTTGGAGTATCACACAGACATTTCAGCTGAAAAAGTAAGGTCCTCTTTCTTATTGGTGCCTGTTGAGGGGTTTATGTGTGTCTGCAGGGAGCGGGGCTTAAATACCATAGCTCTTTTTTTGGTATTTACAAAAGGAAATGCATTTCACCAGAGATAGCGAAACCCTTTTTCTGGGCCCATTTCCTCTTTTCTTTTTCTTGGTGCTTAGGAAAGTACTTTCATGTGATGCTTCTGTTGTTTATTGGGACCTTGACAGCTATACGAGAATTATCACAACGAAGGTCATTTGTGACAAGTAATGTGCTAATGAAGGATGGCTCAATGATATTAAAACCCATTTCTTCCACGGGCCACCCATTACTAGCTCAGGATAAAACCTGCGTCAGAGGAGTTCCAATCAACTGAAAGAGTCAGGAGATTCCGTAAACATTTTGAGGGTTGTTTCTTAATAGGTAAGGATGCCATTTAAATTAAACTGGTTTAATTAAACAGGTTTCATGAGTACAGTTAAAACAGAAGGTAATGCTTAGTCTGCTATAATAATAACAAATGTCTATTGTTCTGTACATGGCTTCAGAGCCAGGATCGTTGTTTCGAGCTCTCAGCAGAATTAGTTTGTGCCCAGCACGTTGCCCAACCCACCTGATACGTAGTGGGAAGACCTTAGAGAAGTCTGGCTAACGCACTCCGAGGTAGCTGCCGTGCTCTGTTTCTGAGCTCTGCTCTTCCCCGTGTGGAGAGGCTAATCCATAGGCCCCGTGAAGAAACTGCATTGCTGCCTTTTGGGGCTTGGCTTTTCGCTTCCCTGTCCCTGGAGCAGCACAGGGAGGGAACTGTCACCCTCTGTACCGCCCCACACTTGTCAGCACGTGCAGAAGGGAGCTTTGCTGCTAGTGGCCCTTGTTCATGCTGACTGATGCATTGCAGAGCAAAGATAGGGGCAAACTTGTCCCCAGCTGGTATGAGTTTCTTGGTAGGAGGAAGCATTAGTGCTTGTTAACACTGCAGATGCAGAACAGAAGTTCAGGAAAGCTGTGAAAAATTCATTAGTGTTTTTTTTTCCTGCCCTTCTCTGGATAAAAGCAATATGACCTAGCCACTTACCAGAAAACCACAGCAAAATGAAACACAGAGAATTCAGCTTCATGCTTTTCATAGATTTATGACCCACAGCATAAATTACATTTCATACTAAATTTGTCCTCAGAGTAAGCAGAACAGAACAGCAGTCTAGGAAGATAAACACGATTTACGTGTTTTACACAGTTCATTATATGTTTGCCAGATTGTTCTCCAGGATCCGTGGTATTTTTTTTCTTTTTGTCACTTGAAATTTCGCACTCGTGGCTGGATCTACATTGAGTCCCCGTGTCTCACAAAAGCTCTGTTTTCTGCGTTGCCAGCTGCTCACGGTGTGTACGCAAGGGTGAGTGTGCCAGCTGCCAACGGAAGCGCGTCTCTCCGGCCACCGCCTGCCAGGTGAAGTTTGCTGGGGAGGACTCGGTTCTCCTGCGGTCCTTTCCCCTCGCGCTTCCTACGTGCGAGGAGCAGTTTGTCTCTGCCTTGTCCTGACGTGGAGAAATGCGGATTCTTTTTTTCCAGGATAGTTGTAATGCCTCTGCTGCCTCCGAGGAGAACACCGCAGCGCAGAAGTCTGAGGTTAGTTAGCACTGGGAGAGTGACACTGTTGAGATACTCTGGGCTGTGGGAGAAATCCGTGTAAAAGGAGGGAACTTTGCTGAAAGAGTAAAGATGAGGATGTAGTTGGTTGTGTATAAAGGTAGTGCAGAACTTGGAGTAGAGCTATTTTTTCTCATTATGCTGCTTAAAGGCACATACAAGGATTTGAGTTTCAGATCCGGGCATTGTGAAGCACTGTGAAAGTCAAGTGCATGTGTCTAGGTGCAGGATTTGCAATATGGCCTTCAGTGCAGAGCCCATGTGTGCTGTATTTAAGCACTCCACAAGAGTCAATGGTGCTGGGATATCTAAGTTGACCGTAAAATAAAAATGAAATGAAATAATAATAAAGGAGAATCTCTCTTACTTAGTCTCTTACCCAGACTTAAATGCCTGTTTGAGGGCTGCTCACACAGACATCTCTGTGAAGCTTGGTTTCAGAGCTGCCAACCTCCTTCTCATTTTATGCAGCCAGATCACAGTTTCTCTTAAAAATACAGATAGCTGCCAGGAGAACAGAAGGAAAGGGAGGGTGTGCCACCCACTTTCTGCGTAACAGACAAGTGGCTAGAGGAGGCACCCAGGAACTGGAATCCCTGGGTGATGGAAAATCCTTGGCTCCTGCTTCCAGAAAAGTTTTCTGTGCTTCCAGGCTGCAGACCATACTGGAGATGCAGCTGCTCTCCACCCCTCCTGCTCAGGCCGGGGAGCTGGCAAGGAAGGAGAATCACTGGTGCCAAAGTGGCCGTGTGAATCAGGTCCCTTTGCTGGCTACTGCAGTGTCATGGATTGTGTGAACTCAGCCCCCTTGCCTCACGGGCCAGCCCTGTAACCACGAGGTTATCCCTTTGTTCCTTACGGTGCCACAATGCTTTCCTTTTTATTTTTTTTTTTTTCATGAATCTGAGCAATCTTGCCATCAGTGGTTGCTTATGACATGCAGGTGTTAGGAGAGAAATGAGTAGCAAGGAGGAATTTGACTGATGAGCAAGTACCTAGAAATTTGCTGCCTACACTTCTTGGTTTCTGCCTTTCTGTGAGTGAGAGCGCAGTGGGTATAAATAGACACTGTGTTCATATCTCAAAAGGTCTCATTAAAGCTACCTCAACTTTTACCTGTGAAAGAGAGTTTCCTCTTCAATCCAGCTGCTCAGCTGAGCTTTTCTAAACAAAACCCATTTTGGTTTCCACAGAGACAAGAGAGATTGTAATATTTTTGTTTCTGAATACTGATATTCTGGATTTGGTCTGCATATAAAGCATTACTGCTGATGAAAGAACAGAGGCAATTCTTTGCTCTGCTTCCAAGTGCATTAATTTGACATTGGTAAGCAGTAGGAATTGCCTGGGAGATGGCTTTCTTCCACACGCCTTATCTTGGAGAGACAGTGATGGACAAGGCTGCGCAAGCTCTAGAGGCAGTCCAGGGGCAGATGTTTGTTTGGAGGTGGTTAATACATTCAGAGGACTCGAAATGGCGTTTGAAATCCTGCTCTCCTGCTTTAAGGGGAACGTATGGGAGGGCTGAGAATGCGGATTTGTGTTTTCACACAGCCCCTGCCAAGCATTTAGTCTAATTCCGTTTCACTTTGGCGTAATGCACGTTGCCGTGCCGGCAGTCACAGCCCTCCCTCCTGACACGAGCCGCTGGCGTCTGCGCACGCTGCTCGCTGCCCCTCGCACAAGGACGGGAGCGGGAGCGGCCGCGCGAGCGACAGCGGGGAGCCGATGCGCCTGGAAATGAATGTCTTCTTCTGGCAGATCCCTTCCCGTATGGGTCCGCCCTGGGGTCCTGCCCTGCCTGTCGCCTCGAGCCGGTGCCGGAGCAGCGGGACGGAGGAGCACGGCTGCATGTCCGCCCGTGACCCGCATCCTCGCTCCCCGGCCCTTGCACGGCGCTGGCGGGGTGTCGCTGTCCCTGCCCACGCGGCCCCAGGGACGGGTGACGCTGGCTCTCGAAGCACCCCGCGTTCTCGGGTCGCGCTCGCAGGGTCGTGCTGGTTTGTGTGACCTGAGGACCCGCTGCACGCTTGGGTTGCCTTCACCGCCACCGTGTCTGCGTGCCTCGCAACCACCGATACTCGTACACGCCTTCCTGCCTCTTTTCTGCCTTTTAGCGCTGGGGATCGCTCTTCCTGCTACTGCATACGGAAGCTGAAAGGTCAGTGGCTCCCTTTTGCTAGGAAAGGAGCGCTGCAGAGCCCAGCTACCCTCCCGGGAGCGTCGTCTCGCCCGTTCAGAGGTGGCGTTCACAGTTTCTTTGTTGCTGAGAAGCGCAAGTGCTGCTGACAGCCCCCGTCAAGTCAGGAAAGCGGCGCTCGAGGACCTCGGGCTAGCTTGGCCCAGACCTGCGAATATCTGCACTGAACCAGGAGTCGGAGAGAGAATTCAGCAGGGAAGCTGGTGTCATTTAGCTGCAGGAAGAGCATGATTCAGGGTGGAGCTTCTAGAGGGAACCGTGTTTAAAGAAATCGCTTGAAAGAAGCAAGCTACATGTTCTCCATAGCGACCCTGAAAAGATGCTTCCACCTCCTGAAATTCCTCCTTCCTTGCCTGGCTGCTGGCTGGCGCTTGGGGAAGGCCGCGTTCCCCCGGCCTGGCGATCCTGCTCCTCACATCCCCGGGGCTGCACCCCTGGGGCAAGCTGTGGTGCAGGGCGCCTCGTTTGCCTTGTGTTTATATCCTGTCCACCCTGCGGTTCAGCATTGCTGCCTGCGGGAGCCCACGAGCAGCTCGGTGCTCCTCGGTGTACGTGGGGGAGAGCAACTGTGCCTCACATGCTCCGGCGCTCGGCTCGTGCTTCGCTTCTCCTCACGTGCTGCGGGGCTAAACTGGGCGCTAGATCAGCGTGGGGGACAATCCTCCTCTTGGGGTGGTTGGGCAGGTCTTTGCTTTGCCCTTCTCCATGTGTCCAGAAATCATCTTGGCACACAGGAGTTTCTTCGACAATTCCCTGCTTTTGCAAGGGCTTCCAGCCCCAGCCTTTGCACTCTCCTGCTCTTTCCCAACACGTGGGTTGTGGTGCTTGGTCAGCCTGGACGGGCCTCCCATTTATTCTGGAGCACTGGGAAGCATTCTGCAGGCAATGCAAACATATGGGTGAGATGTGCTGGGGACCCTTCTGAAATGGGCCGATTTGCAGAGACCTGGAATCTGCGACCCAGGCGGTCGCCTCAGGCCAGGAGCCCAAAGTCATGCTGGTGCTCAGATTAAAAGACATGAAAAGATGAGTGGGATGAAAGCCCCGTGGCAGAGACTTTTCTAGTTGGCAGGTAGGTTCCGCACCAGCGCTGCTCTTGGTACCAAGGTTGATGGGGTTAGTTGTAAAGACAGAAGGCTGAATGTGCCCCATGGTTCACAAGTGAACTCAGCAGAAATGGGGCTAATTGCAAAATTGCAAAGGCTGATTTTGGGCAGCTTTTCTAACACTGAGTTAGAAGTCATTTGCCTGAGAAGGTCTCAAGCAGTTTTTGGTTTCACGTGTATATTTTCCTGTTATTTTGGATGTTTTCACGTTTATGTTGTTTTTCTTATAAGACGTGGAGGAAGGAAGCTGACTGCATAAATCTGTAAGATAAACTGAGGGATGCAGCGAAACTGATTAATCGTGAGATGCTGATGCTTCAAGTGAATAAATGGGATAAAACATCTCTATTCCTGTTCAGTCATGCTAGTAAAAGAAAAATAAAAAAAACCTCTGTGCAAAAAAAGCACAGTTTAAAAAATGTCCACACTTCTGTAAGACTGTGAGACTTACAGACTGTGTTTGCTCATCAGAACAAACTGGGATTATTTTTAAATGCTGGAAGATGGATTTGTGAATTTCTTTGCATCAGAAGGTAATGCCAAAGAACTCCTGCAATTGTGTTGTGCCTTTAGCTCTACATATGACTGAAAAGACTTGCCAGTAAAGCTAATTCTGGGCTCTTTCTTGACTTTTGATGCTAGGATTTGACCCCGCTTCCCCTTTTCGGGTCACGAGGGAGGCCTTCGTTTGTTTCTCTGATCTCTCAGAGCGATAGTGCCCTGGGTTTTGTCTCCTGTTGCGTTGTTCCTTAGTCCCTCAAGGGTCACAGAGAATTTATCATTTCAAGCTGGGCTTTTGTGATACGTGCGTTCCAGTGTGTCAGACTGTGCTTCCTCTTAGCAACTTTATTATGAGCTAAAGTATACATTATGTAAGTAGAAATAGTTGGCTTGCAAAGAATTGGTGGTTGCCAGTACTTCTCAGGATCAAATTCAAATTTAGCAAGATTGGGAATTAATTAAGAAATGTATCCAAGTGCCATCAAATCTGTATTCCTGTGTCGCAGTTGTTGTTGTTGCTGTCAGTTAACAGCCTAGCCTTTTTATAACTGGATTTTGTGTCTCTTTGTTCTCTAATAGCATATCAACATCCATTCCATTGAGCCTTTGTGGATTTCTACATTAGGCAAAAGGGAGATAACAGTCAAAGGGGAAAACTTCACCAGTGCATCAGGCATAAAACTGATACTGACTGGAATCAGTGGCTGTAAACCAGACATGTGAGTTAACCCAGCTCTGAAAAAACAATACTTTTTTTTTTTTTTTTTGGCTTGGCATAGTGAAAATGGCATGTAGCCAGACCCAGATTTTCCTCTAGCTACTGTGTTGCGTAAGCCATTTTTACAGACCTCTCCTATAGCAAAGAGAGGTGCTCTGCCCTCCCACTTTAGTAATTCTTCCGCTTCAGATCGCCAAAGGAGGGAACCTCATTTCATGACCGGGCAGCACACAAGGCATGGAGTGGTTAGCTGGGCATTTGTGCACCTTTGCATTGTGGTCTTGCCCCAGCTGATTCATCTTGGACAGTTCCAGGTCTCGTGGCCCTCTAGACCTTGCAGCAGCCGAAGAGAAGCTAAGTCACAGGAAAAGCCTCAGCTTTTGTTTGACTCCCCCTTGTCTCAAAAAATCCCCCAAATATTGTAGGATTCTGCTGGTGAAAGCTCAGACAACAGGGCAGGAAGGGGAATTTTTCTTGCAGCAGCTTGTCCTTTTCTCTGGTGATGCCTGTGCAGGCTAAGCCCCAAGATAACCAGGCTGTCTTACTCGCAATCAGGCATTTTCAGGCGCAGCTGCCGTGACTGCCTGTGATTGCCAAGCACATTTTGTGTAGCTAGCACTATATGAAAAAGTGTTCGTATGATAGAGTTCCATTTCTACTTAAACCATGAATTTCCTGGGGACCATGACAAAATGAAAAGATAGAATGAGGGGAGGGAGGGAAGGAAAATGAAGGAAGGAAGGAAAACGAAGCACTCATTCCTGAAGAACTAAGAAACTATGTTGGTAGCACAGAGAAGGACACGATAAAGAGTGAAATCACACATCAGATTACAGAGCCTTATCCCAAGGCCGTAAAAGCAATCTCCTTGCACTCTCGTGCAATTATTGTGCACACAGCAGCTTAATTCACAAGATGCCCTACTCTGTGTTTTCGCCTCCCTGCTCTCTCTTTCCACCTCCATCTGGCTGCTCAAGGAGAGAGTCGTTTCTCTTCCCTCATCGTCCCTTGCTTTAGGTTATAGGCCTCATGTAGTAACACCAAACGAGTGGCATCTGTGATTCAGCGTCTGTGACCGTTTTCTTTCTCCTTCAGCATTCAAGTCGGAAATGTGCTAAATGACACACAAATGACATTTGCTCTGCCCCCAACACGCAAAGAGGCCAAAAGTGTGTGCATACAGGCTGAGGGGAGGAAGTGTTCACCGCCGGTGACATTGCATTATGTGTCGCTGCCATCGTGCTTTGGAATCACACCAAATACCTCCTGGCTCAGGTAAAACTTGTCTTCCTACAGTTTTTTTTTTTTTTTTTTTTTTTTTTTTCCCTGTGCTTAGTAAAATGCAGCTCTGCAGGGCTAATATGAGTCTGCTTACTTGGTCAGACTATAGCTGATGCAAACTTGGGTGATTGCTCAAAGTTTGGACATGCAACTGTGCTCATCTGCATTGCAAAGAGCCAGAGAAAATGAACCACAGGTGGAGCCTGCACTAGCCTTTGTGAGAATGAATTTACCCTAGTGAACTGGATATATATTTTTTTTTTTTTTACTTTTTTTTAAATTTATAAACAGAGAGGGTCACAATTGCTGTAAGGCACGTTCTGTATTTCTGTTCAAATTCCTCTTTCACCCCTCAACACTCCATAGTAGAAATAAAAAATCGGCTGTTGGTATTAAAGTTAAATCCAAAATCTGGGTAGCACACAAATTTAAACTGATTATCTTTGATTCTCCTCCATTTATTTTGGATATTATTTTGGATTATATACCCTTCACATCCTAAGCACTAGGAAGTAACAGCAAATTGAAAACAAAAAGAAAATAATCGTTGCTGCAGTGATAAGCACAGACTTGCTTTAGAACCCGGTTCCATAGAGCCAAAGGAGCCATATTCAGATTTGTTCTGCGTTCTGCAGGAGACTTGTGGCTCTGACAGAAGAGTTGTGGTGAAACCCATTTTTGTAGCGGTTTAAGATATTCTCAGTCCCCGCTTTCCACCTGTTCTCTGCCTGCACAGCAGAGCAGCAGACGGGATTCTTACCCACTTTCAAGTTCCCAGTGTGACGCCTTGGCTTAAGGCGCTGGCAACTGTAGATGCCTGATAATATGTTGGAGTGGCAGCTGCAGCAGCTGAGCGGCGAGGACACAGTCCCAGCTCCACAGGTGAGGGGCAGTGCGGGCAGCTGGAAATTAATAATGCCTTGAACCACTCCAAGGGTGTTCACCCGCGAGCGTGAGCCAGCCCTCAGACACGAGCAGCAGCGAGTGTGCTCAGACAGATGGTCCCTGTGCTGCCAGAAATGTGCCCGGTGAGGTGCCGGCACGGCCACGTTGTCCACAAGAAAACAGGAACTGAGCCCACCCTGGGGCAATGAAATACCGTGATGTTCTTTCCCCCAGACAGAACACTAACTCCTAGGCCAGTTCTTAGGCTGGGTGAATGTTGAGAAGTTTGGAGAGTCCTTGAAAAGCAGCATGCACATGCATACAATCAGGTCATTTGGTTTTGTGTTAGCAAACAAGATTTAGCATAACCTTGGGAAGAACTGACAGTGCAAAATACCTCTCAAGTGCCTTCAGAATAACTGCCAAAGTGGGAGAGGCCAGCATGCAGACTATCTAGTCCTGATCTATTTTTATATCTGGTCCTGATCTGTATTTACTTTTTTTTTTTTGGCTGCTACTAAAGAAAAATGTATTTCATTAGTTAATTTATGACTAAAAACTCAATGTAGGAATTATCTGTCAGACAGTTCATAATACTAACCTCTTATATTTGTTCTTTTTTGTTTTCTTTTGTTTTCATTTAATAGTGGTGGTCGCAAAATAACCGCCTTGGGCAGAAATTTTAATGTGGTGGACAGCGTGATTATTTCAGATGACCAGAGATCAAACATCACTGTGAGTCATGATCTCCTTCACAATAACAAATACAGGTGCCTTAGGGGAGCAGGTTTTGTTCCCAAGGTTTTGGGAAGAACTCAGTGTTTTTGAAACACTTAAACATGTGCTCAACATCAGCCTTCCTACGGAAATAAATATGACCACTTGCAGGTCATTCAGTTTCCTATGTAGTAATGATCATGGGTCATGGATAAACATAAGCTGCTCTTCTGCATGATGCCCTGTGTCTTTTTTCGGTGCTCTGGGAACCTCTTTCCTAAGCTGTCCTCTCTGAGTCCCCATCCAGATGCATGGCCGCTGGAGGACAAGGTGGTGATCTGAGATCTGGTGATCTCAGCTTTTCCCCTGCTGTTGATCCCATCTCTCAATCTCAGCATGCCTGTTCCTCACTGTACTTCTCTCATTTTGGGCTTGGAAGCCCAAATTTTGCCAGTGCCACAGCAAGGGCAGGCTCTGATGCTGGGACTAACCCCATTTCGAGGGGCTGAGAGGAGCAGATAATCCTGGGGGTGCTGGGAAGCTGGTCCAGCTCATCTGGCATGGCTTGCAGTGAAGCTCCCGGGCGCTATTTGCTGTGCTCTGTTCCCACTGCAGGAAATACCTGCCCTAGCAGTGTGCAATCAGCCCGAAAGCAGCATGCAGAGAGCGCAATAACTGTGCTTAAAGGCAGGCACAGGCTCAACAGAAACTTTCCAGGTACTCTGCGTGGAGCCTCGATCCCCGAGAGGAGGTTTAGCAGAAGTCTGTGTGAAGTCAGGAAGATTTTAAAATGATTTTGAGTGCCTCTGTTTGTAATTGTACCTGCTGTTGAGTGCCTAATGACAGTTGCAGCTTTGCTATTGCTTTTCAAGGTCGCTAGGTATCCTGGAAATGAATCTGAATATAATTACTTAACGCCAAGTCTGAGCCATGCAAAAGAGGGAAAAATTGTTGATATGATGTTGAAAGTAGAAACTACCTTTATACCGTGTGTCAAGTTACACTACCACCCTGACCCAGTGTTCATTAACTACCAGCTGCACACCGAACTCGATCCTGATCTGGAGTTAAAAATATACGTAAGTTTGAAAAAAATATATACAACTCCTTACTTAAAATAGTCACTGAGGATCATTCTACAACTTAGCATATTTAGTAACAGTTTTCTAAATTCATTTCTTTTCCTCTAGAAAGAAAATGACAACTTGAATATTTCCAAAACTGAGGTAGAGGTGTATCTCTCCTATATGAATGGTGCACAGACCAAAAATATATGGTTCAATGTCCAAAACATCACCAAAAAACCTGACCGTAGCACCATATTGTGCAAATTCAAAAGGGAAGGAAGTGACAAGATTGATTTTTCCACAGTGAAAGTTTTTGTAAGTAGAATTCCATTTTTTTGCAATTCAACATTTGATTTTTCTATAAATGCAGAGAAATGTCGCATTAATGCTCTGGTTGTGAATATTCTTTATAGAGAGGGCATGGGTGCATTTTCTGCTGCCTTTCCCAGGATAATCCAGTCGATAATCCGCTTCCTTTCCCCACCCCTCGGCATGCCTGCCTAGGTACCACTAGCAGTGCTGTGCTCATTTGCTGCCTAGTTACTGCTGGAGTACCAAAAAGGGGCTTCGCTGCCCAACAGGGCTCCCTGCTGCCCCCCAGGAAAGTGTCACACCTGACAGCAGAGCAGACATGGCTGGGGAAGCGGCCCTGGCTCCGGGGCTGCCCCTCTTTGTAGGTCTGCGAGCAACATTGGTGCTGTAGCGCGGCCACGAGCACAAGGATTTTGTTCTCCTGTTCGCTTCTCTCCACTAAAAGTGGCTAAGGCTCTTGAGCTCTGCAGAGCGATTGCTGCTGAGGTGCAAGAAAAGGCAATTCTGAGTAAAAAAGAGGTGAACAGAATTCAATGGAGGGCAAAATGCGATGAACGTGTGGCACAAAGCCAGGCCCAAGTCTAAGAACATTAGCATGGATGTCAAAGCTCAGTGGCCTCTTAAGAGATTTGCTCCATGAATAAGATGAAGATAGGAATTTTTTAAAATGCAGTCATCACCATTTATGAGTGCGAAAAATGATGCCAGACTCTGATTGCAGTGAATGGCGGTATAAAGCCGAAATAACTCTGTTGACTTCAAGGCATATGGCACATAGCAAAGGTTAACGGAGCTATTCTCAATTTCATATTGCTGTTAACTGATCCCCCATCTGTGGATCCTGCCATCTGAGCCAGTAATTGCCTGGAAAGGCCCTTCTGAGCTTGGTGTTGCATTTAAATATTAAAGTTTCCTTGCAGTATCACATGCGCATCCTGCAAGCTTCATAAGAGTGACTGTTTTAGAAAACTCACTGCTTTGGTAGGCAAATCAAGTGCTATAGTTATAATGTAACATTTCTACTGAAGGTATATTCAGAGTAAATTTTTTCCAACACGAGGAAAATGTGAAAGTAGGTAAACAGACGTGTTTTTAGTCCTATAAATATATGATGTATATTTATAATATAATATTAGCTATATAGCACAAATATTATTTTATATTTATAATAATATATGTTATATATATAATAGGCTATATAATAGTATATTGTAACTTATGTTAAGCATAATGTATATTACAGTAGCCCTGTAAATATGTCACAACAGAAGATAGAAGTAGAGCCTGCATGTAAAAAGGATATGCCAGATAATAATCTAGGTGTGGCCCAAGTATAAATATATACCTTGCCCTGGTTTTCAGTAAGAAAGAGGATGTGAAGCGTGGGGTCAAAGGCAGGATGATCAGTTTGACTGGCGAGAGAAAAGAAGAAAATGCCTTTGTTGTGACAGAAGCAGGATTCAGGCAGATCAAGGGTCTCCAGACAGGAAGAACAGGATAATTTCCATCACAGAACTAAGAAAGAGCTGGCACGTGGTACTGTAGGCTTGGGAGGAAAGATTGTAGGAAAATTGTAGAGTCGGGAGAAGTACCGTATGACTGGAGAGAGCAGCAAATGTAATACCAGTAATTAAAAGAAAAAAAAAATCAGTCTTGCTGATTTAATCCCAGCTCTGTTTAGAGCTTTATAATATATCTTGAATGCGAAAGACTCCTGGAAGACCTGCAGGTAAATGGAGAATGGCATAATAGCCAACATGTTTTTAATAAAGGTGGATTATGCTAGATGTCTTTATTTAGCGTGATGAATGATTTCCTCAAGATGGAAAAAAAGGAAAGAAAAAAAGAAAAAGCAATGGATCACACGTACCTGGAAGCCATTCAGAAAACTGCTGAGCAGGGTCATTGCGGGATGCTGGGGCTTGCAGCAAATGCATGCTGCATACGGGGAGCTGGCGCTGGGCTCTGCTGATTTTCTTACTGCTGTTTCTGCTGTGACTTGAGCAGAAAGAAGTCGGCGTGTGCCAGTAGTGGTTGCTGACGACCCAAAACTTAGAGGCATTGCCAGCCAAGAGGAGGCTCCGAAATACCGTGCAGGAAGGATGGAGGGAAGTTGGGAATACGAACAGGGTGAAAACAGGAGTACCGTACCTAATCCATGACTCTTTAGGAAGATGAATGCAAGATTAGGAAATAAATGAGGCCACTGAGGAAGGAGGCTGGAGTGAAGATTAGAGATAATCTAAATACAACCGGAATACACCTTGAAATGCTCTGCCTCACTTTCCCATAAGCGGGGACAAGCAGTGCAGCCCTCTGCTCCAGGAGAGCCTTGCTTGGGGCAGAGGGACAGGCAGAAAGGGGTGCATTGGTCCGAGGCCACTGTGAGCCCCCGAGGCGGCCCAGCCTTGGCGAGGGGCTTCCTAGGAGGCTTCTCAGCCTGCGCTGCTGCAACCCAAGATATTGTCAGCCCAACTCTCCCTTTCAATTATCTGAGGCTCATTCCTATCCGCGGTGCTCAGTGGGATTCTTTTTTCCCATGTCAAAGGAAAATACAAACTTTCTTTGTATATTTTTTTTTTGGCCTCTGGTCTGTTTATAGCCTTTGCTACTCTTTATTTATGTGTTTTCGCCGTCCTCGCGGAGATCCTCCTCGGTGAAGTTGCCTTTGCTCTAATTACCCGTGGCGAGCACCTCCCTTGGGCATCGGGCCGAGCTCAGCGCTCTGGCACACTCCTTAAAATTCATGTGTGTCTGCCTCGGACAAGCCTGGGGGCTCTGGGGGCTGTTGTACGTGTGCTTGTAGCCGATCTCAGGCTGACCTTCAGCAACACCCTGCAGACCCACCGAAGGAGGCTGGAACTTGTGCAGAGAAATAGGGAAGAGGACTCTGGGTGAGGCTGCTATCAAAAATGTTGCTTCCCTCATTATCTGCTTGAGTCTTGACATATTTTTCTGCTCAGTGGATTAACGCTGTGAGTTCAGAGAGCTGGTTTTAGCCCTCAGCAAGTACCTTACCCACTGCAAAAAACCAAAATGTTTAGCAGTGATCCTGAAGTGCATCAGGACTGGCCAGTTTGAGGCTAGATTTCTGCCCTGGTTTATATTCATTTGAGGACTCTTGCTTGCAGTATGAACAATGGCAAAACTTGGTGCTCCACGAGGACTTCAATATTTTTTTGGCTCTACTCTGTTCTCTTGCTTAAACATAAAATATGGTTAAGTTTCCATTGGTTCACATATGTTCTTCCCAATTGTTGCTGTCTTCTCAAAGATCTACAAAACCAAGGTCCTTCATATGCCCAAGGGAGTTTTTTAATATACCTTAGATGCCATTTTGAGAATTGCTATAGCATATGCCCTCTATTAATGCAGGCATTATTTTTCTTCAGGTCAAATTAGGAAATTTTGAGCACGAAGTCAAACCAACATCATCATACATATATTTGTATGTTCTTATTTTACTACCCATTGTAGTGGGTGTCATTATAGGTAAGTACAATAATGTGCTTTCGGTTTTTCATTTTCTGAACGCGAAAGTCACTGCACAAACCCACATATGTGTCTGCAGTAATCACAAACAATCAGATATTTTTGCATGTTCCACGTGAGAGCGGAGAGGGCTCTGGTCTGGTGGTGGTGACGTCCATCTTGCTAGACTACAGCATGTTACAATAGGTAGAATCGAATACAGCATCAGTTACACAAGAATGTTGGCCACTCTTCTGGGGTTATTCACTAGCATTCCATGAGGAAGACCTCACATCTAAATTCTGGAGTCATAGCTCAGGCATTCCCAGTTGCCAGAACTAGGCTCCCCTCCCATCCCTGGGGGCGGACATTCCCTATCAACCTCAGGCAGTGTTGGAGGTGTTTCTGGTCAGTCTCATTTGGGTGATTCATGAATTTTGTAGATCCTTGTCAAACTGCGGGGGTAAGGGGATGTCCCCTCCTCTCTTTTGTTCCTTCTTGATTCTGCTACATACTAGATAAATTTTGTTTTCTCGTTATATATGTGGGGTGTTGCTCTTTTGCTTGTTTGGGTTTCATTATAATGTGCGTTCCTTTACAGGAACCATCTCTAGTGCTCTAGGTTTCAATAACTTAACAGTTTGGAAGTAGATTTCCTGTGCAAAACAACTGGTTTTCCCGTTTGATAGTTTGACACTGAGTAGCTTCCTAGTAGTTGTAGTCATACTACTACTACTACTTCTTCTTAGGTTCTCCATCTGACTCTGCAGGTCATACATAACAGTTTGTGCTGCATATTCAAATAAAGTTGGATTGCTAACTCTAAAATCTCCTCTAAAGAAAGAGTTTTTATTAAAAGTATTAGTTTAGATCTAATTAACTGGAGCTTATGGGTACTGCCACACTGATGACAATAGAAACAATAATCCTTCAGAAGAATACAAGTATATATGCATCTTCCTATCTCTTAAAAAAGTCTATGTTTTATGCAAGAGTTGTTCATTGTTCAATTTTCTGTATTCAGTATCTTTTTTCCCTCCCCTACTCAGCGGCATTCATAGTTACAAGATACAAGTCCAAAGAGTTAACTCGTAAACAGAGTCAGCAGCTTGAACTGTTGGAGTATGAGATTCGGAAAGAAATACGTGAGGGTAGGTAAAAAACGCTTTCTAGTGCTTACCTACTGAACTGAAGTGGTCAAGAAGCAATTCACATTATATTCAACTTCTAATTTTATAGCTGTTATAAAAGAGAAATAAGATATTTGCGTGTCAGGAGTATCAAAGTTCCTCTTTAATGGTGGTACGCACTGCAGCAGCAGACAGCATTAAACTTGCAGGTTTGCATGCAATAATTTCCCTCAACAAAAGTGAAAATAAAAATAATTTTTCCAGCCCATAGGACTTCAGCTAGAAAAAAAAAAAGAACAAACGAAAAAAAAACAGCTCTCTTGCCTGAAAACCTTTTTGAAGAGCATCTTGTGGGGCCAAGCTGTAGTTGTGAAGATGATTTTGTGCTAACCGAACTAACTCGCTGCGTGGGGAGGGGGGTTGTTATTTCAGGATTTGCTGAGCTGCAGATGGATGAATTAGATGTGGTGGATAGCTTTGGAACCGTGCCCTTCCTGGACTACAAACATTTTGCTCTTAGGACTTTCTTTCCGGAGGTAAATATCTGCGAGTCTTTCAGGTTGCCAGTCCTGGGTAATACTGAAAAATTAGGAGGATCAGGATCAAATGACTATAGTAAATACCACACAGCAATTACACGCTGTTCTCACAAGAAACTTTTCTTAAATCAAAAACCACTAAAGAGCATTTAGAGCTGTATTCCCTCAAGCCTAAATGCTGTAGGTAAAGCACTGTCTTTGAATATTCAAGGGTTGTGTGTGCATGAACATTTTTTTGCCTCACTAAGCTGCCTGCCTTTGCTACCATCCTAACCGAGCTATAATTTATTTTTTGCCTTTTTTTTTTATCCTCCTGTTTTTACTTTCTGTGCTACAGCTAATTCAGGTAGCTTCAGCCTAGCTAACATGTTTACATCATGGCGCTCCCTAGTTAGACCTGTGCGATGAAGAGAGGGAGAGATTGCTCGAAGGTCCTGGTGACTTTCTACTGCCAGCTTCTACCAGAATGGTACCTCAGCACAGTCTGATTTAGGCTGGCAGAAATTCTGATTTCAATCGGTAATGTTCAGCTGAGAGAATGTAAAGAGGAAGGGGCCAAACTCGTCTCGGTGGTGCCCAGCAACAGGACAAGGGGCAATGGGTAGAAACTGAAACACAGGCAGTTCCATGTCCATGTGAGGAAGAACTTCTTTCCTGTGAGGGTGACAGACCCCTGGAACAGGCTACCCAGAGAGGTTGTGGAGTCTCCTTCTCTGGAGATCTTCCAAACCTGCCTGGATGCCACCCTGTGCCCCATGCTATAGGGGTCCCTGCTGGAGCAGGGGGCTGGACTAGATGATCTCTGGAGGTCCCTTCCAACCTCAACTATCCTGTGACTCTGGTGTGTAATTGACCCCAAGTTGTTACTGCTGTGGTGCCCATGTTATAGGTGGGAGGGGTGCTGCTCATCACTGCTGTGCTGCCGTGGCCACGTCCTGCAGCCTTAACTTTGTAATGCTGTGTGGGGTCCCGCTGGAAGCCCAGTCAAACCCATGGCAGGTAGCATCAGCTGCTAAAGCAGATGCACAGTTAACAGTTACATATGCATGATCTTAATATACTTTGAGTCCACTTCTCACACAAGGGAGTATTGGGAATATCTCTCCTGATACAGCTGTGATGCCCCCAGTCTAATTTGGATGCGGTAATTAGGAGGTTTGAAGAAAATGGCGTGATGAAACCTTAATTTCTGCGTTTATTTCCTTTCAGTTTGTTTTGTTGCCAGGCATATTAGCATTAAAATAGTGGTTTATTTTTAGGAGTAGATCTTTTCCTCCTGATACTCCCCTACCCAAGCTGTAACACGATGTAGAAGCTGCCTGGGTGGAAATGCTTCATGCAAATAAAAAGGAAAGAAAAAAAGGCACAAAATGTATCAGTCTGTTCCATTATGTGAGGTCAGCAGGGGAAGGGCTCAGTTTTTCACCCTGGCGGGTTTCCATGCCAGCCTGTGTCCTGGAGTTGCTTCCAATTAGACTCTGCCCCTGCTTGAAATGCAGGTACCACAAAGGTGAGCTCACCACTGTTAGCTCTCTGCAGACCATGTCTTGTAGTGTCAGTATTAACATCCTGTGTCCATGTTTCTCCTGGCAAGAAAGAAATTTTGGCCTTGCCGTAGTGTCCAGTTGCACCCTGTGCTTTACAGATGCCCTAGGAGTGAAGCGCTGCCCGGAGCAAGCACTGTGGGTGAGCAAAAGTGCAGGAAGGGGAGCAGGAAGCGACCCCGGTGTCAGGATGGCCAAAGTGACAAACCGGCACTTCCTTTGCTAACCCCATGTGTTTAAATGATTTAGATCTTGTCGTACTCGTTCTCCCCCCCAGTGAGTTCAGTGGGGTTTATCTCATCTAATTTCAGCTTCTCTAAACAAGAACATCAGAGATTTTCACTGAGGCTTTTTCTGTAGTCGGTGCAAGGAGACAGGCAGCTTGAGAGAGTGATTCATCCCACTTGCCTGAGACATCTGTCTCAGGATGGGATGTGTTGCTGAAAGAGGGAGTCAGACGCCTAAAATTAATTGACAGATGCCATCTTCATTTCTACCTTCTAGCTTCCTGCTGCTCCCGTTTTCTGTATTGAATCTGGCTTTATAGTTTTTGCTTTGTGCTTAATGCTTTTAGATATTAAATTAAATGGCCATTACAACTTTAATAAATTATTCCTTATGTTCAGTCTGCTGCTTTGCTTTACTTGCTAAAATTGGCTTATTATTTCTGCCTTCTTTCCACTTCCTATATTCTTTGGTGTAATATGGCCATGCTTGCTCCCTGCTTTAACCTTTGCCTTTACTCTGGCTATTTCACAATTTGTATTTAAGAGTGACCATGTGTGTATGTGTGTGTGTGTGAGTGAACGTGACAGCACCTTTGCTCATGGTGTGGAATATATATGCTGTGGCCACACTTAGACCCAGGCTTCCATTGCTTTAGCTCAAATTTTATGCTGTTGGAAACATGCTTAGCATGGTTAATGTGCATGTGTTAGAAGCTTTCGGTATGCATCTGAATGAAATATCACCTGTCTTGCATTTTAGTCAGGAGGCTTTGCATCCATCTTCACTGAAGACATGCCACAGGTAAGTCACGCCAGAGTGATATGTCTTCATCAGCGTGTTTCCCATGTGCGATAGCATCCCTCGTCTCTGTTTTCCTACTCCTCGCAGACCGTGCATGTTCCCTTCCCCCGTGGGGAGAGTTACATGCATTTATGCATAAAGGAGCATCTGAAATATAAGATTCTGTTACCTAATGTGTATTATGATTTCCTTAAATAAGTTAAACAGAATCTAGTAATGAGAAATGACAAGCAAACTTAACTATTGGCATTACTTTGTGTACTTAAAGGATGTGCTCTGCATGTGTGTGCTCATATGTGTTGTACACAGACACAAATGCATCTTAGGTAAAATCCTGGGACCCATTAAATAAAAACCAAACTCCCACTGATTTGATTGAGGCCAGGATTTTACCTGCTGTGTGCTTATCATTTTTTTTTCTGAGCATTAAGAAGCCATCATAGCCAAACTACAGTTTGCTTATTTTTGTTTAACTATTCCAGAGCAGAGACCAAACGCGCAAGGATGAAAGATTCAACATGTTGCATGCTTTAATTTGTAACAAGAACTTTCTTGTTGCTCTCATTCACACCCTTGAAAAGCAGAAAAATTTCTCTGTGAAAGACAGGTATAGTATGATTATGCTTATCATCCTCAAAACAAAGAATTAGCAGGAAAAAAAAAACCAAAATCAAAGCAAAAATTGATTGTAACACCCAAATATAACTGCCACTTCTCAGAAAACAAGATTGCATTTTTTCAGAGTATTTTTCCATTTTCTCCATCTGCGCATGCTGAGGAAGAAAGGACAGTGCCATTAAATGAGCCATTAAAGAGAAATCAGAATGTTTGAATGTGTAAGTGTAGAGGCAGAGGGGCAGGAAGATTCACTTCAAAACTGTAAGCAGTTCCTGCAGTGAAATCAACATTTTTACAGCTAGAAATGTCCTGTCACGAAACAAGTGTTCTTTTGCAGAATGGAATTTATAGGCACAAACTTTGTGTTTAAAAAAATAATCATAGGGACAGGTGGACCTGATTTATTTTTGTATTTTTGCATTAGTGAGCACTTTGAGTCCCTGAGGAAGGAAAACTCAGGGTAGGAATGGTGCTATAGAAGTGCTTTTGTTGTTACAGATGTTTGAAAAAATAATCACAAACTTGTTATCATTCTCCTTTTTTCCTTCTTTTTGTTTTAAACAGGTGCTTGTTTGCGTCTTTCTTGACTATTGCACTACAAACTAAGCTAGTTTATCTAACCCATATTCTGGAAGTGTTGACAAAGGACTTGATGGAACAGTCAAGCAATGTCCAGCCTAAGCTCCTGCTCAGACGAACTGAGTCCGTGGTGGAAAAGTTGCTGACAAACTGGATGTCTGTCTGCCTCTCTGGCTTTCTCCGGGTACGTGTACAGCCTTTCACTTTGTTAAGATACACAAACGGAGAATATTTTTAACTGATTTCTTCCAGAAGAAATGCTAGAGCTATGTGTTTCAGTGCCTTCAATCTAGCATCAAGTGGATGTAGGAAAAGAGCAGGTATGTAAGCAGTGATCATGTTATGTATTTGGCCGAGCTTGGGGTAGTTTTGCAACTCTCACATGCCCTTCTCTCCTGTGAGATGCAGTTTCGTCTCCTTGAGTTGTATTCTCATCCCTTTAAAAGACCGACACATTTGTTAAAACACAATCTGCACCTGTTTCCACATGGAAAGCCATGTGGACCATTAGAAAGCTATTTATTGGAAGCTTAAGGACCTCTTGGAAAACTAAACTTCCTTCCAGATTTCCTAACCTTCCAACAGTGTTGCAGATTTCAAGAATTGAAAGAACTCAGGGGAAAGCAAAATAAACATTTCTTTCATTTCCACAGCCTGTTTATTTTAAGCCCACTTGGTAGCACTTCGCTCTCGGTTTCAGAGCTGGCTCGCGCTTCCGCTGCTGATCACTGGTGTGATGGTATCGCCTCGCTCACAGCAGTCCCAGCACCTGCCCTGAGCTCAGCCACATGTGTGGGGGCAGCAGCTCATGCCGGTCCCTGAACCCAGGAGAGAGCCAAGGGGGAGCCAGAGGAGATGAGTCCCCGATAAATCCATCCTTCCCCTGCCAGTTCTCGTGCTGGAGTTCTGGCCTGATTTTGGATTTTGGAATTTCGGGACTTTTTCCTTCAAGCTCTTCAAGCCTGTTTAGTGATTGTGGAAGTAAGCATGGCTCTTGTGTTGTTTTCACATCCTAGGAGACAATTGGTGAACCCTTCTATCTGCTGGTGACAACCCTCAATCAGAGGATAAACAAAGGCCCCGTGGATGCGATAACTTGCAAGGCTCTGTACACACTAAACGAAGACTGGCTGCTGTGGCAAGTGTCTGAATTCAGGACAGTGGTATGTTTGCCTTCCCTCCAAGCACAGACAGCTACAGCGTTCTCTCTTTGTCTAGGAAGCTAAATTAAGGCTCTTAGGCACTAAAGTGATGGTTAAGCACCCGGCTAAGGCAAAACAGAACTTGTTATTACGTACACAGTTTCAAAATGCAATAGAGATAACTAGCTGGTGTCTCACCAATATGCATTTTACAAGTAGCGGTTGCTCTTCAGTTCACAGCATGCCTTAATAGCCAAAGTAGTCTCAAATAGTCTCAAAGTATTAAAAAAATCCTAATTATTTTAAAGTGTTCTACAAAAATGTAAACATATGCTTTGAATTTAAACTGAATTGCACTTCTCTAATGAATGAAAGAATGTAATGTAGGGGTTTTATTTTTCTGTTGTATTTACTTGTGGCTAATCTCCAGGTAGCAGTAATTCTCTGTGGGCTTCGATATTATGAGATCTAAATCAGGAAGGTTGCAATGTGGTGAGGTTCAATTACTTGCTTGGTTAAAACCAAAATCTCTGGGAAACTTAGCTAAGTTTCTGAACATAACCATAGATTTCTTGTCTTTCCTAAAATAACTACAAAGTGGATGCTATCTTAGACTTCCACCTTGATCTCTTCAAAGCTGCAGTTCCTTTTCAGATATCTGACTTTCTGAAACCAACAGGAGAAGGGATAGAAAGGATTACTGGATTTTGGAGCATGCAAAAATCTGAGTTTTTGGAGGAAAAGGTCTGAAAAAAGGTTTTCACAAGAAATAGAGCACTTTGCTTCCAGAAGTTCCAAATGATTTTGAGTCTGAGAACTTAAAGTTCTGCATTTCTAGTCATTTCTGTGGCTTCCTTCTTTCTCAACTTCCTGTCAGAGACTTGAGAGCCTGGGAAGAGCGACTGAAGAGTGAGACTTGGAGCTTCTGGGCTAGTAAACTGCTAGGGTAGCAATTCCGCAGCAAGGACACTGCAAGGGCCAGGAACTTGGAGGAAAAGTCAGCCCTTCCCAGAGCCAAGACCTTTAAACTGGCCTGGAGTTTTTCCAGCTCTGCCTTTCTCCATGACAGCCAGGAAGTTGTAAGGTGCTGCACACTGGAGTAGATAACATGACCCTGGAATATTTGGCTGGTCAGCAACCCACTAAACTAGTGAGGACAGGGCTGGGTCATTTAGGAAACTCGCTGAAATGACTTGACTTTCTGTGACACATTTCTGACTTGGCAAATTTATGGTGAGATCTTCTTACAGCTGCCTACAGAGCTGCTAAATTACCACAGAATGTGTTTTGAAAGGAAGTTTATGACTAAATATTAGTAAAAAATACCGTATCTTTGGTTTCCTTGTTTGTGCACTGCCTTCTGACTTTTTTTTTCTTCGGTATTCAGGGTAAGTTTAAATATTCTGCTGCGCGTAGCCATAGGATACAAACCCCAGTAGTTATGCAGAGCAGTAGTTTCCAGGCACGATCAATACGCCTGATAGTAGCAGACTGCACAGCAACGTCTGGTCCTGCGCTATCGATCGGCTCTTCTTATTTCTAGCACACACACGCACGCCCAGGGGAGAGCTGAGTCTGCACCTAATGAACGCTGCCTTAATAACACCGTGCCCAGCGCCGCTGGTAAGGCTTGCAAATCCTCGCAGGGCTTGTGGCCATCATTGATAGGGCCTTGTGGGCAGCCTGCACGGACGAGACGAGAGGGGAAGTGGTGTGCAAGGCTCAGGCTCTGTGGGGAAGGTTGTCTGCGACTGGATGAGGAAGCGAAAGGACCGATAGCCTTTCTAGAATATAATTCACCGCCTCTGTGCCTTGCATTCCTGATTTTTAACTGGGAGAGACGTTAATAAAATATAAAAGCTTAATAAGGCAGCCTGCCCCTGCAGTTTATCAGATCCAGGTCAGAAGGAGCAGGATATTCCCCATCGAGAGCCTGCAGCAGAAACGCACAGCGGGAGCCAGGGACGCCGGCTCGGGGAGGGCGACGGCGTTGTTTGGAGCCTGGCCTAGGGTGTGTGCTGGCAGCCAAGGCGGCGCAGCGAGAGGGGTCTGGGTGGAGCAGGGGCGCTGGGCGCCGGGGCGGCAGGCTGGCTGTGTGCTCATCCCTTCAAGAGCAGTGCTTGAGGGGGTGCTGAACTGGAAGGAGGCAGCCTGTGCTCTCTCGCTGGTGCCGTTCCACATGCACTGAAATGACATGCAAGACCTGTGATTATGCACAGAGCAGTGCGTATGTTTTTCTCCTTTCTTGGGAAGTGAATGTCTGTCTAGAAGGTTGCAGCTGGTATTTTCTGCATCTGATAAACGCCAAGCTGAACTTTCAAGCGCTTTTGCACACTTGCTCACTGAATTGCTTTGTGAAGGTAAGACGATACTGAGGCAAGTGTGCAGACACTTAGTTCCAATTTTTTAAGGTATGTAGACCATAGACGGTGCAGAGAAGTACCTCGCGAGGCATTCTGGAGGCATTCTGCCTGCAAATCCCAAACTACTTAAAAGAAGGCCCCAGCAGGCTCCTAAAACTCAGCGGATGCTCCGCAGGTCTTTTCCTAAACCCACCACTGTGCAGGGAGGCTCTTGTGACAGGAGAAGGAAGAAGTGCTGGGCATGGAGAAGGAAGGACAGGCGAGATTTTTGTAAAATCGAGGCCATTTGTACCAGGAAAACAGAGCTAAGGAATGTGCTGAATTTGCATTGTATTAGAGCGGTCCCTCGACCCAGCTGTGGGCATTTTCAGAGAGGGCTACGGGCCTCGGGCCCAGCCAGCCCCCCACAGTTGCCAGTCTCTGCTGGAAAGGGTCAGCTCCTGCCTCCACAGGCCCGAGCAGAGAGGGGCTTCTGAAGTAGATATTCAAGCAGAGCGGTTGAAAGAGAGGTGCTTCTAAAAGCATTGGTCTGGTATGAGCTGAGGAGCTGCGTGCTTTCCCGCTGGGCTTGTATCTGATTGCTGAGGAGTTAAAACAGCCTCCACAGAGCTCCGAGGAGTTAAAACAGCCTCCACAGAGCTTGGCTGTGCCGCGGAGCCGCTCGCAGGGCGAGGCCGCGAGGCGGGCGGCTGCGCCCCGTGTGCTCCGCGGCCGATGGAGAGCCCTGCGCACGGCGCTGGGCACGGCCGAGGGTCAGCATTTCACCCAGACGTGTCAGCTAAAGAGAACACCTGCACCGCACGAGCCCGAGCCGGCGGGTGTTCCTGGCGGAGCCTCTGCCGTGCAGGAGCAGGGGAGGACTTCTGCCAAGGGAAGGTGTGGTGCTGGGACATTCTCAGAGCTACAGGTTTCCCTTGGTTAGGTACTCTTACTTTTTAAAAAGCATTTGGGGCTGTTGCATCCTCATTGCTGAAACCAGTTCATGTTTTCAGATGGGAAGACATGGTCCAGTGTAGCCTTTCAGCCACAAGCCTCTATGGAAAGTGAAGTGAGGCTACGTGGTAGAAGATTGCTTAAAGTGCTCGGCGGCTTCACCGGCTAAAGGAAGGGCTTTAGAAGAAGTGGGATGACTGTAAGGGAGCCGAGCAGAGAAAGGGAACCCCACTTCCCAATAGGAAGCCCTGGCACAGTGCTCCTGGTCACGCTTTGTGCAGCATGGGAGCCTCTTCAGGGCGTGTGAAACGTGGGGAGCTTCATCAGCAGAAAAGGACCTGGCCATCCCTGCTAGGAAGTGAGCAGTGCAAATGCTGACGACGGGAGAGGACTGCGAATTAGTTGCAGACCAAGGACCAGCCTGGAGCATCAGCAGTGCAGCCCTGACCTTGCTAAGTACCTGTCGAGCCTTAATTTAACTCCCATAACATTTTCTCTGCCAGTTTGTTGGCTGTTCTATAACGCCTTGATGGGTAACTGTTCTGGTTGCTATAGAAGGAGCATGTGATGAGCCTGACTTCTCTTGTTTGTTGTGTTTTGTAGTCTTAGAGACACGAGTAGGTTCAAGGCTATTTCATTGCGTCGTTTGTTACAGGGCTGTCTCCTTTGCATGATTCTTTATCGAACAGAAGTTTCCCTCATTTTCTCAGTTTGTCAGATAAGTGGAAAGATGCTTTGCTCAGATGCATAGATGAAAGGAACCTTTGCATTTTTCAGTTACTTTTCTTTACATCTAAGGATATATTTCTGTAACAAACCACATATCATTTATTATCTGTTACAGTTGTTAATGGCTTTATTTTCTTAGGTAGTTTGTTGTTTACAGTTCATTTTCAGAAAAACTCTAAATTTGAAAGACCATCGGTAAACATTGTCTTTGACTGTCATTGTTGCTGTCATTGTGTGAGTGAAGATTTTTTTCCCCCTGGTGTTTTAGCTTGGTTCCAAACTAGTCCTTGTACAAGTCGTTCCAGATGTTTGCCTTGTTCTCCTTAAATAGCCTCTAACAATTCTTGCAACCTGTGTTAAGCCTCTGATGAAAAGCACTGTGACTTTCTGTTGCCAACCACTAATTTCCAGGGCATGAAATCTTGACTCCGCATATTACTAGCTTGCATCAGATGCCCTGTAATTTCCTCCTGAGCCTTTCCATAAATTAACTTGTATTTCTTTTGAGACTCCTTTGCAAAGTTAGCTTAGAAAACTGCCTTACAGTGTTTCTGCAGGACTTCCGTGCCCTTCTGTGATTTTTTCTAAGGTTTGCCGACCTTCAGGGTTAACCGCAAAGGGGCTTTCATTATTTTGCAGTCGCTTCTGATTCTTTCTGCAGTTCTAGCCTGAGTGTCTAAATGCAGTGCTTGTGACAGCTGGCTGGTGATTAATGGTTTCGGAAGCTGGACGTTGTGCTGTCAGGCAGGTAGAATCTGATTTATGAAAACTTCAGCTGCAGAGAGCAGACATCATAATAAGTGGCTTTTCCAGCTCCCCATCAATTGTTTCATCACTTAAGATTAATTTCTGCAAGAAATTATATCAGAAAAACTGCCTGCCTTTCTTGGTGTCGAGACTTTTTATCAATATTCATATGAGTATTTCTTCCCGTCTGACCATTTCTTTGAGTGCTATAGGGCTATTATCCTCACATTGTGAATGCTTTTGATGAAGGAGTACGCCAATGACTTGAACGCCACCTGCACGATGAACTAGTACTCTTTTTGCAGTCCTGTCACCCAGCGGGTTGAGTAGAGATGGGAGGACTCTCGCATGTAAGTGAAGAGAAAGGAAGGATCGGCTACACAGTCAAATATGCAGCCCAACCCAAGGGGATAAAGACAAATTGAAATCACCTAAAGAGAGAAGAGCTACCCCTGAAAGATGGGCTGGCAGACTGGAAGAGGCAGTGACTGGGATTCAAGGCTAGTGGAGAGTTTTCGTTAGTGTCCTACAAGACCCAACCTGCCCTCAGGGCAGTCAGAGTCAAGGACAGGATGGCTGTCTGTTGAGTTGGGCCATGGGCCTAGCCAAGCACATCTCCCTCACTGCTGCGCCAAGAGATTTTTTTAATGAGTTTTCCACATGAAATCCCAACCCCAGGCACGGCATCCAGCCTGTGTCTCCTTTTGCAGGCACCAGCCCTGCATCTCCTCCTCTTTTGTCGGCTCTGTCCTTTCAGTAGACTCATTTTTCTCACAGTTTAACATCTCTGATTAAGTCGTTCTCAGTTATGACGGTTAGGGTCAAGTATTCTCTAAGTCCTGCTGCTCAGAGTTTTGCCACCTTGCTTTTAATACTCCCCGGCTTCTGTAGAAACAGGGGAGTTTGGGCAAGCCTCACTAGACCACTTTTTTCACCAGTAGTGTGTGGTAGTTTCCACCCTGGCTGGATACTAAAGCACAAAATAGTACTCTACACCTATTAATAACTTATTTTCTCATAGAAGGGAGAGCAGGCTCCTGCAGCAAGCCGCACAAGTTCTTTCCCTCACATGACAGCCTGAAAAATAATAAGTGTTTTGAGTTGCTTCCTCTTCTAACGGTCGCACCTTTACTGAGTCACAACCACAGTCCTCACTTTTCTACCAGAATCTCTTTATTAGGCCTGAGGGCTCCAAGAGCCTGGAGGATTCAAAGTTCACACCTCTCCCTGTCTCACTTGCAGTCAGGTGCAGGTATCTAAAGCAGTGATATTAATCCTGTCCTGAGTGAGCTCCATGTTCATGTAGCTGAACAGGGGTGTTGCCTTTGCAAGAAGCAGGCTGTGGCATCACAGGTCTTTGCAGGTCTTATCGCCTTGCCTTAGCTATCCTGAGCTCATCCTTCTTTCCATCCCTTTTGAAAGCAGTCCATGGGCCTGGCCAGGCCGGAGGATTCCCTGGAGCTGTTCCCCGGTTGGGCTGATGTTCCCTCCAGCCCCAGGCTTGCACTGTGCTGCCCAGCAAAGAGCGGCTGTGAGGGGCAGTGTAACTGCACAGGCCGTTACACGAGTGGTGCCTGGCCCGCAGCGGTGGGGTGACCCACAGCAGGAGACATGGGCACCTTTCTGAGCAGGCCCCACCGCCTTGCAGTGTGTTTGCTGTAACGTGGTTCCCCTTCCACTGCTGCTGCACGAGGTCTGATCTCTGCTGCCTCCAGAGACGTGGCTGTGTGCACAAAAAATTGATATAATTGATATACAGGGGAGGTGTATGTTATTTTGCAGGATGTAAAGCACACAGCTTACTTTTCTGGTATATGTGTGCATTTTACCATTGCTTCAGATCTACTCAAGATCAGTCCTGTTTACCATGATGACTGACTGACTGACTTAGCAACCTTATCAGATCTTTAGTCACTTACAGTTTTGCTTCTAAGGCATTCATTTCAAATAAAATACATGGGGTTTTTTTTAGAGCATACATTGTAATTTTTCCTGGCCTCCCATCTTTTGTGGTAACTTACTGAAATAGACTTGCAGAAAAGCAGAATACAACATGCAGATTTGGAAACATGCAGCTGTTTGTGTTTGATTTTTCGGACACAAGGAACACTTAAGTGTTTCGTTGTGTAATTTCAATCAAATAACCTTTATTTGGGGTGGCCTTAATAATGAATATTCTGAAAACCCCATGGAGTGTGTCAGACCTCATGTGCTACTGGAAGTGCCAGCAGGAGTCTGCTGTGCCAGGTGGTCCTTGTAAGTCACACTGATGTATGCTTCTTTCTGCAGACTGTGAACATCATCTTCGAAAAAATCCCAGAAAACGAGAGTGGAGATGCCTGCCAAACCATCCAGGTTAACGTCCTGGACTGTGACACCATAGGGCAGGCCAAGGAGAAGAGCCTTCAGGCCTTCCTGAATAAGAACGGCTTTCTCTATGGCCTTCAGCTGCATGAGATTGGTCTTGGTAAGGGGGTCTCACTGCTTATGTTTTTATGAGTTCTGGTTTTTTTCTGTAGAGTTGTCTTTGGGGGAATTCCTACTTTTGGCTTTGTTTTATTTTTTTAGCTCTTAGGCAGAATGTATCTGTTGTAATGATTTTCTGTGGAAATGCTAGTTCATTTGTGCTGCTAGTTAGAACATTAGATCTGTTTCAGATCTGCAAGGATTTCAGCATGCAGTTAACAAACACCCATGTTACACATGCACCTTTCTTCTAGTCTCAACACGGCCAAAACAGTGAAGCCCACTTGGGCTGGTGTTACAGTAACTCTGACCCTCAAAGTTTTGTCCTCATGTTCTCTAAACCCCAGCTGTTGGCTTTATTAGGTAAGGAGGAATTTGCAGTGTTTAGATTGCTGTAGTTTAAAAAGAAAACAAGAGAGAGTGAGGCAGTGGTGCAGGGAAGCCAAGAGGATGAGCACAGAGAGGGTTCTGGAGAGCACACAGCAGATACTGCCTCAGACTCCTGGTCTGAACTGGTTACGCAGACTGCACGCCAATATCAAAAGGAAACTCGCTCTGGTATCCAGGCTGTACATGACTTAATTGAGAAGCAAGGGAGAGGGCCTAGCAGAGCTTCCCCCCAGGCAGGAGTTGAGGCTTGCTGTGCATGTGGATCCTCCACCAGATAACAAATTGCCACCAAGAAAGACAGTGACTACAGTCAGAACAGCGGCATCAGAACAGATTTTCTGTCCTGTACGTGGTGCTCTCTGCAAGCACCTTAGGTGCTCTGTGGATGCTTGGAAAAGTTGTTGCAGTGACCACTCCTTCCTGCTGATGGTTGCTATCACACATGGGGCTTAGGACTTCCAGGAAAGACTGTGATGGGACAGGACTACCACCTATATAAGGCAGCCCCCTCCCAGCCCGCATGTCAGGGTGAGGTCTGGAGGAGAGGAGGTCAGGAGAAGAGCAACCTATCTATGACCAGGTATGTACTAATGCATGGTCTTGGTCTTTACAAGTGGCCTCTGAGCTCTGGGCTGGATATTCCTGAGCAATATTAGATGAAAGCACCTCTGAGAACAGTGACCAACACAAATTACAGTAGCTGAAGCCATCAGGGAGAAACAGAGCTCAGTTGTGATTAATTGGTCTAAAAATATTTTTTTATTTATTTATTTGTTTTACAAAAATGTGTAGACAGAAGGCCTTTGGGATATGACTGTGTTTTATTGCTGTTCTTATGCAGAACTGGTGTCTGAGGAACATCAAAGAGAACTGCTGGATATTGACAGTTCCTCAGAGATGATGGAGGACGGGATAAGGAGGTTGAACACCATCGGTCATTACGAGGTAAGGATGCAGACCACAACAGGGAACTGAGAAGTGGCTTCTCCCCAGCTCCTGAGTACTGCCTGCGCAGAAATACTGTGGCTGATCAGACACTCAAAAAGACAACTGAGCACCATCAGCAGAAAGAAATGAGTGTGTGATATGACTTCCTTGCCTATGAGTCACATGTTTTCTGTTGCTTTTCAAAGAGGATTGCTTGTTGCGGAGGGTGCTTGGTGTAGGTATATCAGATAAACTCTTCCCCTTTCAGCTGGGAAATTAAGTTTAAAGGGCGTCTGATTTCTAGCTCTGAGCATTACCCTGATTTTATTCTGATCTTTGCTTTTTGTTGCATTGTGAGCAGTTGTTTGGTCTCCTTTTTGATTAGATGAACAGGTAGCAGTGATACTTGTGAAATTTCCGTGAGAGACAGAGTAGAAATAACTGCTGAGATCTCTCTGCACTTTCTTTTGAGGTCTGTTGCATCTATCTCCTTCCTCTTTTTTCTCTACTTCTGCTTCCATCTACAGTGGCCACTTATGCCATAGTTTTTTCCTCTCCATTTTCAGTTACGCCTATAAATCAACTGTTTGCAGTGCCTCACTTCCCAAATCTGTCCATCAGTGCAGCAACACACAGGGTCCACAGCTAATGGCAGGGCCCCTCGGGGCTTAGCACCTTGCAAAAGCCTGGTGAGCAGCACTGCCCCTCCAGGGAATTTGGAGACAGGACGTGGGACAAGATAGAGGGAGAGAGACGGGTCAGACGTACAGCAGGTGACTGGCCTCAGGTGATGTGGTCGCTCACATTTTGGTGCTTACAGCCAGATTTTGAAGATGAGGGTAGTGTGCTGAGTGCTTTTAGTGAGCTGCTTTCTTGCTGAGTTGTCGATTTTGAAAATCTGGCTCTTAACACAATGGTTTCATTTTATTTACCTTGATGTTTTGCTGGTGGGTGCAGGCCAGTGTCATGCAGTGCAACATGATGCTGAGAAAGCTGAGCCAACTCTGAGCAAATTGGAGTCTACAGGAATCAGCACAGAGAGGGACAGAGAGTCCTAGCAGGCCTCTTTGTAGCTTGGGTGAAGCATTAGGGTGCTCAGGTGTGGAACAAACTCGTTGGAGTCAGTTCACAGGTTTCTGTAGGGGTTTGCTGCTCCCCTTACATCATGGGAGGCAGCAATGAGCCCAGATGTCCCCAGTCACAGTTTGGTACTTTAAACACAGCTTTTCTTGTGCCTCACTTGAGTCTTGTCTCTAGATGAGCGTGGGACTCACCCCTGCTCAGTAGAGGTTTTGCATGAGGCAGGACGTCGTAGTGTTGCAGTCAGTTTCTAGGCAGCAGAGGCCCAGGCAGACTTAGAACTCATTGAGTGTTGGGGCTCCTGTCTGCCAAGGCAGGACAAGCCTTCTTCTCTGGGGGCAGCTATTGCAAGTGCTTGCTGGTTTTCAGCTACTCCTGAGCCTGAGTTCAGGCTATGTGACAAATGAGCCATGTCCAGCTGGTCACTGTCGTCCCTGGGCATCTTTCCTTGACCTAGTCCCTGTTTCCTGCTATGGTCGCTAGAGGCAGATACAACTTACAGTGGAGGTTCAGTTGTTTTTGCAAAGCTGTAACTATACTAATTATAGCTTAGTGGCTGCATTATGGAAATTGTGCTGGGTGCCTCTGCTAGATATTTTAGTTCACCTTTTCTGCGCATGACAAAGTACTGTACGCGCTAGGCAGAAGCTTGGCAGCATTGGGGCAAATGGGCAAATCAGCCATTTGCATGTGGTTTCTTTTTGGTACGGACAGCAATGCTGACAGGAATGCAAAGATGTCCCATTAGCAAGAAAACCAAGAGCAGTGAATGCTGCGTGTGCAGTGTGAGGGTGGCAGCACTGCCTGGGGCCGGCCAGTTTGCACCTCACTCGTGCCCAGGGAGTTGTGGCAAACCTGAATTTTTCCTTTTGTTTACCAGCCTTAAATGCTAGAAAGAAACCAGATTCTTGCTTTTAATCGGGAAGTTCCATCAAGTCTTTCTAAGATATTCAGGTGTGGGGAGGTCACATTGCACATGTCCCGGAACTGCACCCCTGACAAAGCAGATGCAATTTCCACCCTGATGGTAACGATGACGCTGCTCCGGGACACAGACAGCCCCTGATCCAGCGGGAGGGAAGTGACCCTCTGTACTGGCCCTGTCCCCAGGGGAGGAGCTGCCCCTTGTGCCCGGCGGAGGGGCCCTTTTCCCGCTTCCCCCTTGGGAGCCTGGCAGCGAGGTGGGCGCCTGGTCCCCTGGGTGCCGGCCCCACAGCTCGAGCTGCTGCTCCCCAACATCTGCAAATGCTGCGCGATATGGGGAGACCCCGACACAGAATAGGGCTCGTAAAATGGGCTGTATTGGCTTTCCAAGAGCAAGTGTAAGCACAGATTTCTTTGGCACCCGGCACGGCTTTTGATAGAGTATCTTCATGTTTAAGCCGGTTTCTCACACCGGGCTGGCTGCCAAGGCTTAAAAAACACTTCAGTTGTTTTGGCGGGGATCCCTGCCTCGCTCCGGCCGGTTGTGTCTGTGTTTGTGGAGGGAAGTATCCCGGTGCTTGGCAAAAGGCAGCGCTTGGCAGCAGGGCAGCGGCGCCGCGCTCCGTGGGAGACCCCCTGGAGCCGCTCTTGGACACCAGGAGCGTGACCCGCGTGCGGCTGCCTTTGAGCATGGGAGTCGGTGCCCTAGCAGCGCTGTGGGTGCAGGGCAGCAGAGGGGCAGGGCCTCTGCGGGAATCCCCAGGAGCCTGGATAGACACCCCGGCCTCGTCGTCCCCGGGGCACAAGTGTTTCAGTCACCCTGGGGACTAAAGGTTGCGCCTAGTTTTTCGGGGCACTGAGCTGGGCTGCAGGAGCAGTCTCAACACGGTGCCTCCATAAACATCCTCTGGTCCCGCTCCCCTTGCTCATGGGGAGGCATGGAGCTGGGAAAGGGGCTGGAACAGAAGTCCTGGTGTTCCCCTCTGTGCCACCACCTTCTTAAGACCCCACTGAACTGGAGCCCCAGAATCCAGGCTGGGAAACGAGCAGAAAATGAACGCAGAAAGAGCTCTGGGGCAGGACGTGAAATCGAAATGCCCGGAGCGGGGCTGAGCCTGACAAGACAGGGAAAGGGAAAGGCCTTGAAGCGGGATTCCCAGGAACCACGTCCCGCGGGATCAGGTGATGCCAGGAGGGGCTGGGGCTGCCGCCGGTGCCCGGGGAGGTGGCCCTGGCACCCGCGGAGCCACCGCGGCCGCTGCCCGCGGGCAGGGCAGGGGGGAGCGGGGCCTGGCGAACGGCCGCCGCTGTGCCAGCATCCCACCTGTGCTCCCTTCTGCTCCCAGATTTCCAACGGAGCGACGATAAAAGTCTTCAAAAAGAAAATGGGCGCCCGACCAGGTAATGGAGGAGCCGCAGGCTGCTTGGCCCGTCGGCGAGCGGGGCGGCGGGCGCCAAGGGCTGGGGTGCACCGGGCCGGGTCTCGGTCCTTGGGGGTCGGAAGGGTTGGCGCGTGGATCGGAGAGCGCTGGGGCTGCCGCTCCGCGTCCTCACGCGGCCCCTCGAGCGCAGCCCCGAGCTCACCAGCTCGTGACCCTGCCTTGCATTAATGCCCGTCTCCTTTCTGCTCGCTGTTGTGCAGACGTGGACTACTCGGACAACCACTGTCACTTGGTGAGTTCAGTAAATGCGCTCCTCAGCGGTGGGCTTGAGACTAAGCGCTCATATCTGTGTAACCAATCCGAGCTCTTCCTGGCAGATTTTACCAGACTCTGAAGCAAACAAAGATGTGAAAGGAGCTGGTCAAAAAGGAAAGCAGAAATTCAAAGTGAAAGAAATGTATTTGACAAAGCTTCTGTCGACCAAGGTGAGTGCTGTGGGCTTGGTTTGCGGAAGGGCTGGTGTTAGGTTTAGGTGTTTGGTTAAGTTAGTACAAGTGAAAACTAAAGACAAAATTATGGAGTCTTCGTTATACATACTCTAAGTCTCCCCATTCACGACATTTCCTTCCTTAGTTATAGAAGGCTATAGGAAGGCCATAGGAAGTGAGTTTTGCCATGGAGCTCAGCTGAGCAAAGACGGTCCTTTTTGAAGAGAGACTCTCCAGTGTCTCTCAGTTCCCTCAGTTGCCCAGCCTAGAGGCACTAGCAGGACTTGTGTTTGGGAATACTGCCCACCACCTGACTGAAACGAAGTATTCCTATAGGGTCTCAGGCTGAATGCCCAAAGTCACTAGATGAGTTTGAAAGAAAAGGCCCATTTATAATATAACTATCTAATTACACAAGGCACGTTTCTTAGGAATAAGTCCTGCTCACGTGTCTATTAATACCACCTTGTTTCCGACACATTCAAAGAGGGTATAAAACTCTTTGCAATGGCATGTTATTTAAAACATTAATCAGTGCGCGACCCAGAGCTATGCAATACAAGAGGCCCGAAGGGATGCTCATTATGGCCCTCTTTCATTTAACAATCTATCAATAATTTATTAATTACATTGTTGATGATAGCATCAAGAGTAATTGGGACGTTGCCCAAAGTGCAGGACAAGGCTGCTCGTTTCTCAGGAGGCAGGGAAGCTGGCGCAATCCCTCGGGAGCTGCTGGGTACACTAGTCACACTGCGCGCTCCTGATGTGCCGAAGAGAAGAGCAGCCTCTTGAGAAAGCGTCTCTCAACGCCTTTAATTAATCACCTCTCTCTTCAAAGTAAGGCAGTGCTCGTAACAGCAGTACAATTCTGTGTGGAATAAATAGGCCACGTGCTGAAGCGAACTGCTCCGATCCAGGCCGTCCTCTCCTACAGGCCCCCACAGCCAGAGCTCGGAGTCTGGAGCAGGACATGGGCAGGCCAGTGATCCCTCAGGGCCTGGGATACACTTACATCCCTCTTCTTGTGAGGAAGGTGAATGAATTTGGCTTCAGACCACACATAAAGGGAAAAAAAAAGAACAGAAAACCACTGTTTTGCTTTGTCTACCTCTGATTATTTTGTGCAGATGTCAGTGGGTGCAGCAGCTAAGCTCTTGTTCTAGCCGTTTTGCTTCTGGGCTGCGAGTATCCAGCGCTCAGGTCCTTCCTGTAATGCAGGCATCTCTGCATGTCACCAGTGCCGTCAGCTTAGGGGTAGAGCCCTGACTGTCTCCAATGGGTTAGATCAGGGAAGCACAGGATGAGAAGGGCATCGTGCCCCACACCTTGCATGGCACAGTGAAGACCAGCCCCCTAGAAACCTGGCTCCACTCCCTTTCCTAACCACACTCTTTCTTCCAGTAATGAAGCTCCAAATGCCTTCAAAAAAAGAGGGAAACTCTCTGAATAGCTGCCGTTGATTTCCTTGTTCAAGAAACCTTGCAAACGAGTCCTTGCACCCATGGTTTATCACCAAGTTTACCACAGTTGTGCCAGCAAAGCAATAGTTGGAGGGATGTGAAAGCAGCTCGACACGGTGCATTTTGCAGGGCTTTTTTTTTTTTTTTTTTGACTGTCTTTTTTGTTAATAACCTGTGCCCTAAATGTTTGCCACAAGGGCGTTGCAGTTTCTGCATGTGGTTCCCTGGGGCACGTCCAGCTTTGTGAGACGAGCTCGTTCTTCTCCGTGAGCAGTGACAGCCCTTCTCGTTGGCCTCCTTCCTAGGTCGCCATTCACTCCGTTGTTGAAAAGCTCTTCAGGAGCATCTGGAGCTTGCCGAACAACAAGGCTCCCGTGGCCATCAAGTACTTCTTCGACTTTCTGGACGCCCAGGCTGAGAGCAAAAAAATTACCGACCCCGACGTGGTCCATATCTGGAAGACCAACAGGTATGGCCACGGGTGCGAGCGTGTGCGTCTCCAAGAGCGGGGCTGCAAGGGCAGGACACAGGGCACGGCACGGGCCAGGAGAGGAGCAGGACTTGGGCGGGTTCAAGGGACAATGCTGACAGCCTGGGCTGCTGCCTGGCGTCCTGTGAGCTGCTCCACGGGCTGCCGTGACAAAGTGTGACCGTGCTAAAGCAAAGGGCACCGCAGAGTTGCAGCTCACGAAGAACGTCAAGCAGAAGCACAGCGAGGTTTGCCCGCTAACTTCTGTGGTTTGGCTCTGTGGCTCGCAATAATTTTAATACACAGAGTAGCTGCAGCTAGAAACCGCTGGAGCTTGCAGGGCTTCTGAGCCTGCCCGCTGGCTCCACACGCAGCAGGACGGGGGTGCAGGTTGAGAGCAGACCTCGCTGAAGCTGAAGCTGGAGAGCTGCCCTGACCCACGCGTTCGCTCCGTGGTGTTTGCTTCCTCAGGGCCTTTCCCTCCTGCACAGGCAGCAGGGAGCTGTGCTGCCCTTCACGAGTGCAGTGCAGTTGAGCTGCCACTTTTGTAGCAGTTGCGTGACCTAAGTGGTTAAATTTGCTTCTCCTTTCTCTGACCAGTCTTCCTCTTCGCTTCTGGGTGAATATACTGAAGAATCCTCAGTTTGTCTTTGATATTAAGAAGACTTCACATATAGATGGCTGTTTGTCTGTAATCGCACAAGCTTTCATGGATGCCTTTTCTCTAGCAGAGCAGACGCTGGGGAAGGTAATGCTTTTAACTGAAGGCCTGAACGTACTGACTGTATTTGATCTGTGTGTGTGGCAGAAAAATGAGGGCTACTTATGGCAGAAAACACATATCAACAAGGAAACTTCAAGGAGCTCTGAAGTTTGAAGCAGTTCTTTTTCACAATGTATTGGCTGCTGCCTTTTTATACCCAGAACCACTTATTGCGGTGGACCCCGCAAAAAGAAAACCTCATGGAACTTGGGTTCAGAAGCTCTTTAGCCCAGTGCCCAGAGCATTGGAAGTAACTTGTAACTTGCTTTTTTTTTCCTTTTGAGGATATTTTCCTTTTTTTTTTTTTTTTTTTTGAAGAGGTTTTCCTGTTTTTTTGGACCAAACCAGGAAGTTCTATGCTCAGGCAAAACATGTAGGGATTTTTTAACCCCCCAAAAGTATTATATAAAGCTGGATTAGTTTCCTGTGTGATCTGTAGCAGCTGATCTTGCTTATTTACCTTACTTTAGGAGTCAGGTGCCATGTGGTTGGTTAGAACTAACCACCTTAGCTAGAACTAACCACGTCGTTATTTGATGGGAGATGAGCAGGGCCTGTTAAGAGTCCGGAGGTGCAGGCTGAGGATGCAGCACGTAGCGGGCACGACGGCCCCGTAGCCTCGTGGAAAGAAGGGATGCAGAATCCTGCCCAAGGTCTGCAGGGCAGCCAGGGCCCTGGGGCCTTTTACGAACATGTGGCTGCTTTCATTGCGCCCGGCTCCTTGTCCTGCCACTGCTCCGTCCTCCCCAGAGACCAGCCCCGGGCTTCGGTTCCCACGAGCAGCCGGGAGGGTGCGACGGGAGGGAGTGACGTGTCCAAGGGAGAGGCACCTGGTGGGGCTGATGCCCATAGAGATGCCCATGGAGATCATGGTTTGGCCACTGTCCTGAGACACAGAGCACCGTCACCAGGGTCCTTCGTCTCCTCTTCATCTTCATAAACCTCAGTCCTCGCGCGTAGCCGCTGCAAAGAGAAGTAAATGACACAGGAAGGAGATGCAGTTAGACACTGTTAACTGTGGGGAGGTGGGACCTCGGGAAGGCTGCGCCGTTGAGATGACAAGGCTTCAAACTTCTCTTTTCAGGAAGCCCCAACAAACAAGCTTCTGTACGCCAAGGACATTCCCCTGTACAAGAAGGAGGTGAAAGCTTATTACAAAGCCATCAGGGACCTGCCGCCGCTGAGCCCTTCGGAAGTCGAAGAATTTTTAACTCAGGAATCCAAGGTGCTGCTGAGCAGTGGGAACTGCCGTTTCTTTCTCGCCACGTCGTTTTTAGAAAAGAAGAACTGTCTGACCAGAACTCTTTCCTCTTTCAGAAACATGAAAATGAATTTAACGAGGAAGTGGCCTTGATGGAGATCTACAAGTACATAGGGAAGTACTACGAGGAGGTAAGCGGCTCTGCTCTGTGAGAGGCTCCCAGTGGCACTGGGGAAGGGCCAAGCGGCCGGGGCTGCCACTACGGGGCCAGGCAGGAGCCCTCCCAGCGCCCCCCAGCGCAGGGCAGCACTCTCTGGCAGGGCCCCGTGGGGCAGAGCAGGGGCAGCACCAGGGCAGAGCAGGGGCAGCACCGGGGCAGAGCCGGGGCAGAGCAGGGGCAGCACCRGGGCARAGCMGGGGCAGAGCAGGGGCAGCACCRGGGCARAGCMGGGGCAGAGCAGGGGCAGCACCRGGGCARAGCMGGGGCAGAGCAGGGGCAGCACCRGGGCARAGCMGGGGCAGAGCAGGGGCAGCACCRGGGCARAGCMGGGGCAGAGCAGGGGCAGCACCGGGGCAGAGCAGGGGCAGCGCTGGCCTCGGCACGGCTGCAGCTCGGGCCTTGCCTCGAGCACACCAGTACGTGTGGAGGCCGCGTGTTGCTCCCACTGGCGTGGTCTCTCCCCTGCCCACACACACGTGTGCAGTTTTAGAAGTGTTGCGAGTCCTGTAATCAAAGAAATGACTCACAAGGAAAACTGCAAAAATAGTTAAAAGGTCAGAAACAAAAACATATTTGCACAGAGGCATGCGTTGGGATGGATTTGTCTGCCAGTGTTTGCATGCAGAAAAAGGAGCAAGTAGCAAAAAAGGGAAAACACGCTACAAAAACTATTCTTTCTTTCTAATTAACTGTTAACAGATTGTCAGCAAGCTTGAGCGCGAGCGGGGCTTTGAAGATGTCGAGAAGCAGCTCCAGCAAGTGAAAGCCTTATTTGATGACAAGAAAAAATGCAGGTGGCTCTGAGCGGAGGAGCCCTGACTCACAGCGTCACTGTGGGCATTTAAATAAGTGCTACTGCTCCCAGACACGCAGGAGGGTTTGTACAGGGTTTGACACATTTGGACACTTGTTCTTTTTCCCACACTGACCATTCCAAGAAATCTCCAAGTTTGGGAATGAACCACGGGCAGGGTTGGGTCTCGCAGCGCGGGGCTGTGAGAGGGGAGGCGAGCCCAGCTGTGGGCCCCGGGCTGCCCGGGCTGCCCAGACCTCCGTGCCTGAGGGAGCGCCGCCGGGCGGCCACGGCCTCTGCGCAGCCCCGGCGATCGGCAAGGACGAGCCCCGGCTCCCCAGCGTGGGTCAGCTGCCTCCTTCCTGCCTTCCTTCGCGGGCGCGCCGACACTGCGTCCTGTTTGTTTGGAGAAAGCAAAACAGAAAGCACCAAAGTGACACTTGGGACTAGCTTGTTTAGCAAAAAAGAAACGAAAAGCAGCAGGTGGGTGTGAGGTTTGAAGAGCAAACGCCGCCCGCAGCATCTCTCTGCCCGCGAGGCCTTAGGAATGGCGGTGCAGAGCCGGCCCTGCGCCAGGACGGGCTGGGGTGGGAGCAGCTGGACAGACCCCCGTCTGTGTTTACGTTTCTGCCTTCTGCCCTCGAGGGAGCTGGGCAGGCCCAGAGCATCCCCCGGCTGCGGGACACAGGCCCTGGCCGAGCCCTGTGCCCAGGGGCTCGCACAGCCCCAGCACCAGCACTTCTTGACCCCCCAGCTCCGGCCCACGTGGGCCCAGCAGAGGCTTCCTTAGCGGCTGCGTTAACGAAGCGGCCGGGCGGCCCCCTTGGGCAGCGGCGCGCTCGGGTGCGTGCAGCGTGCCGGAGCCGTGCCTCGCTCGCAGAGCCCAGCTGCCTGCCCCAGCGCCGCCGGGAACCTCCTGGGGGATGGCGGGCTGGTTGTGCAGCCGCCGCGGGCCAGGCAGCGGCTGCAGGGGCACAGGGGGCCGCGCAGGGCGAGCCCAGCACCGGCTCCAGCATCGGGGCAGTCAGCCCTGCCTGGCGCCGCTGAAGAGCTGAAGCGCCACGAGGCGCCTCCGAAGGCCCCGTCCGGCCCTCAGGGCTGCAGCGAGGTGTCGCTGCCCCAGGCATTGCTGCAGCAACGGGGTTACCCGCCACGTGCCAGCGCGGCGCGACAAGGGGGCCGAGGCGCAGGGGGAGCTCCGGCCACAATGCCGCTCAGATCCAGCCTGGCCCCATGGCCGGCTGCCCTCGGGCCTCAGCACAGCAGCCGGGCAGCCACCGAGCCAGCCCGCGATGGCTTTTATTGTAGTGTTATGTTTTTAGTTTTATTTTGCGAGTTCAGGTGTTACACTTGATGCTACGTTTACACTTTATACCTGATGGAATGTATGGTTTTGTTGTGGGGCGCCGCACTGCAGAGCCCGCAGCAGCGGGCAGGCGGTCCAGGAGAGCTGCCCTCGGCCCCGCTGGAAGGAGCCGCCGGGAAGGAGCGGCGCGAGGGCCGGAGCAGCCCTTCCTGGGCAAGGACTGGCCCCAAACGCCCTCCCCAGCGCCTGCCAGCAGCACGGAGAGGAGAAGGGAAGCACAGAAACCTACAGGAGAGTGCGGGTGGGAGCCGCGTGCCCTGGGCCACTCAGGTGCCTCAGTCCCACTGCGAGTGGCTGCTGGCACCATAACCGAAAGGAAATGGGATGGTTTTGTTCAACAGCAACCTTCTGTACAGGCGGGAAGGGAAAACAACATTCCTGCTTGAAAAAGTTGTAAGATACAGTCTGTGGGTCAGCGCCTGTGAACCTCACTGTGTGTGTTTATATGACGAGACAAGCTAAGTCCCCGTCCCGTTTGTATTTGTACCACTGCTTGTTTGCTACAGTAGCTTTAATGGTCTCTAGAGATGTCCGTGTGTGTTAAAGCAGGTAGCGTAGCTTTAGCCTGGCGTAGGGCTTGGTGCCTTGTTCAGGTGTCCTAGCCAGTGTCGCTCTGTTCGTGAGTCGTTTGAAGTCATGCTGGGACGTTGCAACCCGTGACGTGGATCTCACAAAGTGATGTGGAGTGTAACTAAGTGACTGTAGCTCTTGGGGTAGGTTTTGGTCAGCACCGAAGGCCGTCGGCGCCTACACCTGCACTCTCTGCAGCCCGCTGGTCCTTCGGTACGCCGAGAAAAAAGAGGAAAGACCAGTCTGACTAAAGCTGTGTAGTGACAACCCAATGATCCTCATGTTTTCTGAAAGTGAAAACCAACTTCTCTAACTTATTTTCACATGTTTACAGGCAAACTGCTATTGCAAACAGTCTATTTTCTAACACTAGCTTACAGAGCATTATTTTGCCGTCATCTGGTGTAAAGTCAACTCCTACTAACATGTAAAGTTGTTCCCGTTGTACAGAAGTTCTCTGTTGTTTAAAATGAATGGTTTAAAAAAGTGCAAATGGGAAGTGCGTGTCGGTGTTTGTACGGGTCTGTTTCGAATAAAATGCGTTTGAAGGTACCTGAGCAGGAGCAGCGTCTTGTGGGGGAGAGAGCGGCCGCACGGAGCTGCTACGGGGAGCCTGGGCATGAGGAAGGACTTATGGATGGTGAGGGTGCCAGAGCCCTGGAACAGGCTGCCCAGAGAGGCTGTGGAGGCTCCTTCTCTGGAGATCTTCCAGACCCGCCTGGATGCCACCCTGTGCTCTGGGTGTCCCTGCTGGAGCAGGGGGTTGGGCTGGATGATCTCTAGAGGTCCCTTCCAGCCTCGACCGTTCTGTACAACCACACACACATACACCCACACCCACACACACCATTGAACCACACGCCAGAAGCAGCAAGCCCCGGTTAGCTCTCCCCTTCTCTGACATACGCAGGGCTCTTGCTGGACAGCAGCTCGCCAGTGCTCGGGCAGAACGGCGAGGCTGTTGGTGACCCCTCTGCATCTCCCAGCCCCTGCTGCTAGGCCAGCCCCAGCGCGCAGCACGTTTGGCAGAGCTCGCGCACAGGCACACAGCCACGTCCTCGAGATTGATTCTCCCGGAGAGACTTGGAATGGCTTCCATTACTTGCAGCTTTAATACGGTATTTTCCTCAGAGGCCAATCTAAAAACCTCCCCCAAGAAAATACAACAGTATTTGTACTTACCTACCGTATGGAAAACTGAAACCGCAGATGCTAGAGAGCAAAGTTGAACCAATATTGATGCCAGTGTCACTACATGTAATTTAGATACTCAGTTGTCTCTTAGTACACTATTAAAAGAATACCGAATAACCTGTTAAAAGATATGCCCCTACAGATCTCACTGTATCACATTTTCACAGCAATCTCTTGAAAAATAAGAGATTAAAATATCATCCCTACTTTGCCAGGAGAGTTTTTACTATCAAGACAAAAAAAAAAAAAACCCCCTTTACATATTGCCATTATTAAACTGATAAGAAAAAAAGACAAAAGAGGTTTAAAATATATAATTAAATCGTGAATAAATAATTTCATTGTAGTTAAGTAAACAGACACATTACAGTACCAACAACAAATACAAACTTACATTCACCAAATGGGAAGGAATTTTTTATACTTCATCTCTACTACATTATTTTAAGAACCTAATTATTGCTTCTTCCTGTTACAAAAGATATGTAAAAATACAAGAGGCACATTGTCAAGAATAGTAAGTCACATTTTTCATCACTTTTCCCATAACATTTCATCCCATCTATGTGCATGGGAACTTCAAAATTGAAAATCCAAAGTGGTAAGGCAACCTGGAAAACTCCACATCAACAGAATAACTTGCACACTGAAGGGGTACGAGGATATTATCAAAGATGTTATAAAAGATGTTATAGAAGTTGACTTTATGTTTTAAATATCAGCAAAACCCAATCCTTGAAAGACATTGCTAAAAGTTTTGTTCAAAAAGATTATTCTTTGATTTTCAGGTAATTTTATATAAATTATTATAAAAGATTTTCAAAATGGAATTACTTTTAGAATGCTTTTGTTTTGAATCATTATATTTGATAATTTACTGCTGTCTACCAAAAATACATACAAAACTACATCGGATAGGTTCTGTGCTTTTCAGGCACACACACAAGTATGGTTTTGGTAAAACACTAAATAAAAACTCGTATGAAAGATAAGCTATTGAAGGCTGAGAGTAGGTAGAACCTGCACGTTTACTGAGGGTCCTCACTCTGCGCCCCGTCGTCTTCATCCCGCTGCAGCCTCGCCACGTCCCTGCGGGTGCCCACCGCGACGCGCTCTCTCGCTGGCCCCAGCTCTTCCAGCTGTTTCCTTTGGGCCCTTTCTAGCTCTTTCAGCCGCTTGCGGAGCAGGGAGAGCTCCCTTTGGTGCTGCTCCTCCTTGAAGTTAAAAGAAAAGAAATTCTGTTACATTTTGAACACCTACAAGGACCAAATTAATTTCCATTTTCAGTAGCAATTTTAAAAAAAATTGTGACGTTCAAAATGCTCTTATCCTTTAAAAGTTTTTTTTTCCACAGTTTTTGTGGTTACTGTTCAGGCAGTTGTCACAAAGAGCATTGCTGAGAAACACACACACGAGTCATTCCTGCTCGGCACCCTGAGCTGAGGCTTGTCTCACCTACCTAGAATCACTAAGTTCAGCTTGGTTAGAGAGATGTTCTTGCCCAGGAGCTCACAGACATAAAGAATGTGCCTTTAACCACACAAGGTATCAAAGGCAGCAATACTCTTTTTTAACTAGTGAAAACCTGGTCTGAAAATAACACAACGGTGCTTCCTCATCCAAGGGAAGCATCCAGAGGCCTCTCAAGAAAATGGTGGAGTATTGAGAAGAGGGTTAAATCTGCCTGTTTGCAGTGTCTGGAGCACTGTGCCCTTGTCTTTCAAGAACTCTTGAGGAAGGGACCAGCACTGGAAGCATTCCTGAAAGGTCACATCTCCTGTTCAGAGATCAAATATTCCTGCCTCAAGACTAAGGCCTCCTTCTGTCCTAAGACCCTCCGTGGTTGCATCAGCTTCCCTTACTGGAACACATCAGCACCTGCAGAAGGGGAAAGGAGACCTCAGGGCCGGGAGGCAGGGCAGATGATGACACTGCAGCAGCTGGACTGAGCGATGGTATGTTCGGGTTCAGAATCAAACTCCGGAATTCATTGTGTCGGCGTTGCAAGTCCTTGAGTCTCTTCTGGAGGCGTGTGTATTCCTCGTAGGAAACATTCTGCCTACGAAATGAGACACACGTTATTGATCAAACACATAAGCACACCGCTCCGTAAGTGCTCCGCTGTTTACTGCATTTCAGAAGAAAACAAGATACCAGAAGGAAATGAAGGTACCAGATATCTTTATATATTTCTGCCTAAATGTCTCAAAGTCCCTCTTCACCTTAGGCTGACTGCTGTGTTATGGATTAGAATGTATTCAGTAGACAGAAGAAATTAAGATTTTCATAGCATTATCAGCAGTGAGCCTCAGACACCACACTAAATTCCCTCCTAGATGTTCAATGGAGGGAAACGGACAGGAGCTTGGCTTTCCAAGAGGGTGTTAGTCTATTTGCTTGCAATTCTGCAGTCTTTTTATTTCCTGTCTTCTGTTTATTTTCACATACTCTATTTCCAGCTCTTAACACTGCTTCTCTGTGCCAAATCCCGCCTCCCTTTTTTTTTTAATTTTACCTATCTTCCCTCCTTTAAGGGAGCCCTACAACTACAATTATGTTGTTTTTCTCCATTTCTCCCTGAAAAGAGACTGCCCTGCAGCTGTCTTGTGAATGATCACACAAACACAACTGTCATAGGTAGATTCCATTCAAAGAAGAATTCTAATGCTGAAAATGCCAATAAATTGGATCTCAGTTACTAAGCTAAGTGGCAGGTACTTTATAACATACTTATCTGTGAGTGTGATCTTGGACATTTGTTGCCTTCCAAAGGATATGTAAGCTAAGAAAAAACAGTTTATTACCTATTTAGCACCTGATTTTCTTTTTCCAGTTCTTCTATCTTGGCTTCCAAAAGCTCCATTTTCTCTTGCATCCTCCTGTGTTTATTATCATTGAGAGTCTTCCTCTGTCAAACAAGACATTTCTAATTGAGCCATGTAATACTTTGATATACCAGATCCTGTCAAAGTTAAATCTATATTACACATGCTGTCAAGTTGTGACACTTTATAGGATTTTCTTTTTTTAACCAAAGGCATTGTACTGTGTGAAGGTTCTGGAGCCCATGAGGGGAAATAGGAGAAAAAGAAGAAAAAAAAAAAAANAAAAAAAAAAAAAAAAAAAAAAAAAAAAGAGAAATGTGCATCTTTTAGGCTCAATCAAGATAAAGGAGACTATCATGGTAGCAGAAACACCATCCTAATAAGAGACCATTCTTTAACTATATACACACAAGAAAACTCACAATATCTTTGATGACAGTCCAACAAAGTTGTTGGCCATAATATTCTTTTACATATCCCTTCAGTCTATTTCTATGCTAATCTTGAGGAAAACCTGATGATTTTATTATGTAAAACAGATAGCAAATAAACCCTTAAAACAATTCTAGCTGCCCAAAGTAAACTGAGCTTTTCATATGCAGCATCATTGACAAAGGAACAGTCAACATACCTTCTTTTGAGCAACAGCGGCTCGGGACAGCTTGTTCTTCACCTGGTTATATTTCTCTTCTCTTTCTGTGATACGCTGAGTAAGTTCGTGCTTCTCCTCCAGCCATTCAATACGTTTGTATTCTAAAGTCCTTAGAAAAATCAAGCAAAGAGATTAGAAACTTACACAGACAAAACTGCACTTTGGATTATTTTTATAGCTACTGAAATAGATGTTTATTTTTACAACTCCTGCCTTATATATTTGAAGCATCAGATTTAAATTTGCTTGTGCTCAAAAGTCACCAGATTTGAATGCGTTTATTATCATCATCGTCTGTGTTCAACTATGAGTAGCAAGTTTTGAAAACTGATTCCTATAGCTATTTAATTGTAGACTCCTCCATGGGTTGGCATGTTGCCACACAGAACAGAGAAAAAAACCTAAATTCAGATCAAATAATTACCTGGAATACAATGGTAGATATCAGTTGTCAGAAGAACTGAAAACAATCTTCTTTGTTTGGAAAATAAGATGTAAGAAGAGGTTGTTGCCATATGTGGCGTACTACTCCTTTGGATTAGAGAAGCACAAGTCTGACTAAAGTGTCTTCCCGAGCAGAACAAACTCCAAGCCTGCAGGAAGCTCCCACTGACATAGTCCCCAGTCAACATGCCAGTGAATGCAGAGCATCAGGAACCAAACCAAGGGCTTCTCTGGAGCTTTGCATGGTTAAAATGGCCTAAATTAGGCAGCATTTTTTGCCATATCACTTGCAAAGGGCACAGTTTCTCTCTTCAATCCTCTTTATCTAGGCTACCTGCATTGTGTCCAGGTAAGAGCTTGCTACATCTTAAAGTATAATCCTGTATAAAAAAACCCATATTATGAGATTCTGTGTAGTTTCTAAGAAATCTGGTCAAGGGAGTGGTGTCAGTGCTGCATACCACTGCAGTCTTGGCTGATGCAACAAGTGATTTTTAACAGCTGAATTTTCTGTGTGGTTCCAATGCAATAATCTGCTCAATTATTAAACTGAAAAACAGTACTTAGATTAATGATGTCAGTGCAGCCAGTTTTATCAAAGCAGGAACACTTTGTAGTGAAAACAAAATTACAATGAAAAATGCCATATTACACCTCATGGAAGGTCCCTCTTTGATCTGGGACATGGACAGTCTTTAAAAATACACCACACACAACAACCCAGTAAAACTGAAGCATGTATTTGGTCATTTTGCTATGGAACACTAAACAGACACTTCAGACTAACAGACATATGAATCTTTAAATTCCAGGAAAGTGTTCATTGCTGGGGCCTTGAACAATATTTGGTTTCCATCAGCATTAATTTCCATATTTTGATTGTATACGGTAAAGCTCATACAGTAATGAAAAGACTTTAAAAAAATCATTAATCATTAAATTGATTAGATTTTTCTCTTAATATGAGCAACTTAATAATGCCCAAAGAAGCTTTTATTTGCTTCATATCAGCTAAAAGGATCTGGTGAGAGGAAGGAGAGAAAAAAAGTATATTCACTGGCTCAGTCTCTGAAACCTTTTCAAAGCATAATACGATGTTTACACACTTTTTTCTCCCCGGCTAAACACACAAGAGCTGTGTGCACTCTTACAAAGAGGGCAATAGGAGTCTGGCATTCACTTAACAGAAGCAAGATATATAGACATAGTGTATTGCCTCACGGCATATACCTAACAGAAGGTAAAACCATTTTCTACATTTGTCCTAGATTTCCTGTTCAGGCCTGATTTCAGACTTTATTCAGAACTTACAATCCACACTTAGTGGAGACGTGAAAAGAACACAACAACAGAAGAAGACCAAAAAAAAAGAAAAAGAGAGGAAAAAAAAGAAAATAATTACTTCTCTGTTTCCAGCTGAGCTCTTTCTGCTTGCCTCCTTGCATTTTGACATTCTTGTTTCAAACTTTCTACCATTTCTTTCAGGTTTTGATTGGAATTCAGCAAATCATTTTCTGACTGAGAAAGTGAGGCAACTTGGAGGTGCAAGTCATGAATTTGCTACAAAGAAATGCAGGTTTTCATTTGAGAAGATACACAAATAGTTACCAATTGATCAACTGAAGCTAGGTTTTGATCATAAACCTTTGTTATTTCCTCTGTTTCTCTTTAGTCAACAGTGTCTCCAGAAGCTTGACGGTAAATCACTAGACAAGGAAAAAGTTTTCTATTGTGGTTAAAATGAGAAAGGGAGGCACAAGTCATGAGCTTCTGATATGTTTCCTAGGACCTAAGGCACCCCGCTATGTGATGTCCCAGAGCTGCAGAGAACTAGAGCACCAACCAGAGAGAGCAGCTGAGCTTTGGAGCTGCACAGACTCTTCTCTTTCACATTGCACACTGCTGACTCCAGCTGGGGGACAGCTTGGCAGCCAATAACTAAGAAGAGTCTTGTAAGTTGACAATGCCACAGTCAGCACATAGAGATGATGACTGTTTTCCTTCCTTTTTCCCTCTGCACATGTGCACTCACAGATGCTCTATCTGCAGATTTCTGGAGAAAAGATATTTTGACTTGAATTTCAAGTGCATGCAGCTTGTGCTACAGACTTCTTTGATGTACGGCTATGTTCTTACTTACTAAATAACAGTTTAGGCAAGCAGGAGTTAAGAGAATAAAGCTTTATTTCCAGCACTGTCATCAATTCACTTTGCAATGGAAATACACCTCTTTAGACTAGTTTATTCATTTATGAAACAACTGTTGAGCACTTGAGGAACCTCAGATGAGAGGCACAGTATAAATGCAAAGCATTAACTAGAAACAATTTATAAGTCTCCATGGCAACTGCATCTCCAGTCAAATAGTGCATAACCGTGCTCAACATACCAGTCTATAAACATCCAGCTTTGAAATCCTCGCTACACACAAAATGCATGCAGCAAAAGCTGTAATCCATTTATACAGGTCTAGAAAGCATATGTGAGTTCAAAATTTTTTTTCATTTAAATATCTGTTGTATATATATTGTTTCTCAGGAAGAAAAGCCTTAAAAATTCAATCTAACCTTCAAACACTGGACTTAGGCAAGAAAGATGGAATTTCTCTATAAAACATTACAATGCAGTAAACCCTTACCTGTTTTAGATCAGCAGCTTCCGTTTTCTTCTCTTCTAGCTCCTCTGTTTGAATAGCTTGCTGTTGAATTTTTAATCTAAAATTGTATACAACATCCTCATTTTTATCTAATTAAAATACAGACGTTAAAAATGTGGACACTTCTGTCCTACAGTAGAATATATTCAGAATCAGTCTTTCAATTTACTGAACAATGATTTAAATGGCTATTTTTATTGATAAATGCAATTCATACTGGTGAAAGAAATATGTTGATTTGTTTGCTGCTGGAATGGTGCTTCTTCACCACGCCATCTATATGAAGGTCAGTATGATAAAAAGAGCAAAACAACTTCACCAAGTACTCTAATAACCAACTCAAAGAGAGTTTGAGTTCAAGTCAACTGGTTTACAAATTGCTGATGTTATTCCACTATGGAAAAAATGGCTCCTATGCTAGCAGCCAATATGGAGTCCATTTTATTATGTAATTATTTCTTTAAAATGTTTATTAAAAGCAAAAAGGTTTTCATCCAAACTTCTAAGCTTAATATTTTTATAAACATCGACTTTTTTCTTTTACAGAGGTAATTGTTTCATTTACTATAATGGACATTTACTTACCTATACCCTATAGATAATAATTCTCCATACTGAAAACGATAAACGAGGGGACAAGTCTTTGGGAAATTGGTTTTAAGGTTAGAAAAGCCACATTACCGCAGTCGCTGAAGTTCCTTTTTGCTAGATTCTTCTGCCATCTGTGCAACACGCAGTTTCTCTTCGTACTGATCCTTTTCAGATTGCCTCCAACTATCTTGTTCAGTTTTCATCTTCTCTAGATCAGCTAATCTGTTCTCAAGTTCCAACCTGACACAGCATTCAATATGTATGCAAAAGCCACGTCAAATGCCAATGAAAGTGTTTAGCTGCTAAGAATATTTAAACAAGTTACTCAAAAGAGTCTTCCCCAGCCCTTTTAGAATTTGAGCAATAAATCAACAAACCTACTTTTCATCCTGTAATACTGCAATTTTTTCAAAAACTTCCTCTTTGGCAGCCTGCACTTTATGAATTAGCTCTCGATCCTTTTCAACTAAAAGCACCTTGTGACGTTCAACAGCTGCTTTAAGAATTTCATTATCTGATAACAAACCTGAATTAGAAAAAAATTATAATGTCATGATTGTTATCAACATGAGGATATACAGTATTATAATGTCATGATTGTTATCAACATGAGGATATACAGTATTATAATAATATTATACGCTAGTAAAAGGGAGCTGAAATTCACATCATGAGGGGAAAACAAACCTAACATACTAGGTCTTTTTTAGTCTAACAGCAACATGTCAGTAAACTTTTGAAAAGCAACTATTACGTGGGAATCTCTGGCCAGACAGTCTTCTTATTTTAAGAAATGCAAAATAAATAATTGGTATTTACATTTAAAGTCCAGAGTAATTTCTGCTAAGCATTGTGCCTGGATAAAAATGTTCTACCCTTAGCTATGAAAGACAGAAAATGTATTATTTTCACAGAAGAAGAGATGAAGTTTATGGAAATAAATAACCACTCAACTAGTGAAACTGCAGTAATCAGTCTACAGCAAATCTCCTGATTTCACTCAGTTGGTTTAGAGGCAGTGAAAATGGAAAAAGCACCAATAACATTTACACATAACATCAGTTAAAAATTTGGGAGGGGGGAGGGGGAGGAAGAGTTCTACCACCATTAAAAATAAAATCTCACAAAAAAAACCCACTCCACAAACTTGAGAAAACATTCACAATGAGAAATGCTACCAAATGAAGCAATTCTGAAAGTTGTGGCTCTACATTCAGGAACTAAGGATAAAAAAAAAAGTAACCACGGCTTCTGTGCTCACTGGCAAATAGATAAACACTCTATAGCAGTGTCTGCTATTTATTTTGCTAATACAGTTATCTGAACTGGACTATACCACAATTTAAGTTAGCTTATAGGCAGATGATTTTGTGAAATTTAAAATCTTGCTTGCACCTAGTTCCATATCTTTTCTGCTCCAACATTTTTAGTTTGTAAGATACTGCAAAAGTCTGTTGTCAATACAGAAATTGACACTTTTTAGATGCTCTCAAGAAACTAAATATTAAAGCATGTGAACAAAAGAACTGCTCCTGGAAGATGACAGTACTGTTTAGGTGTTACGGTACAAACTTGCACATTGAGGACAGACCACCTAAGAATTGTGAGTGGTGATTTAAATCATCAGCATATAACTAGTATCAGAATACTAGTACTGGCTTCACTCTGCAAGGTTGTTTCAGGTTGCGTACAGGCTCAGGTTTGAAATAGGTAGCCTACACCACTGCCTATTTTATTTCAAGAATGATCTAAAAACCTATATTTTGTTTCACATGAGCACCTTACTTGACCGTCCCTTTCATGGATGCAAAATCACAGAATCATGGAATGGTTGAGGTTGGAAGGGACCTCCAGAGATCCCCTAGTCCAACCCCCTGCTCAAGCAGGGACACCTAGAGAAAATCAGAGTACAAAATAACCACTGCAACCCTGGATATGTTAAAGTCTCAAGCAAAGTGAAAGACTGAAAAGAATTAACCTATAAAATGCATGAAAAAGATTATGTTCAAATTGTATCAAAAATTCACTAATTTATATTACTGCAAAGTGTTCTGTAATTGTTCTTCATTAACCTAGTAAGAACGAATTTTCAAATCTATTATTCGGACTAGAAGTAGATGTTAAGATTGCTGGGGGATAATTAGATGAAAATAAATGTAGTATTGTTCTAACTGGAAGTTAGAAAAGAAACTATTAGAAATTAATTGCACATTTTACCATCCATTTCGCTTTGAATCCTGTTCCGCTCTCTCTCTACCTCGCTCTTCGTTCTTGCTGCCTCCAGTTTAACATTTGTTACTTCTAATTTATGTGAATGTTTAAGTTCTTCTACCTATGAATTAGTAAACAAAAATCAAATCAACTGAAAATAAAAGTATACATTAGCAGCTTTAATAAATATTTATTTCATGTGCTACTTCACCAACAAGAAAAACTTCTAAATAATGGCAACCTATGCTTATTTTACATATTGCTATAAAGTATTGTTTCATCCACTGCTTTCCTGAAAATCATTCCAGACTATCCACTTTTGTAGGTCACTTTGATGATGATTATGCAGATTCTGTACCACTAAAGCTTATTGACATGATCTGATTCCCCGAATGATACTCAGTGCTACTACAAGTTTTCATTAATTCCTTGAGTCAGACACTGACAAGTCATGCATAAACTGCCAGTCATTTTAAAATGTAAGTTTTGTATATTCACAATTAAAAAAAGAAATTAATCAAATACAATACACAAGAATCAGGCTGTCTAATTATGGACATGTATTCCAAAGTAGCCTGTGATAACAAACTACAGAATGGAAAGGTTATTCTTTTAAAAACACTTGGTGATATATGCAGAAACACACAGGATTTCCTATCAAAACTTTGTTTCTGAGCAAATACTACACATTCTACAGAATGAAGCTAGAAAAAAAGTCAGAGGTAATCTCCATAAAGTGAAACAAAACAGAGATATGCAAAACCAGAGTGTCAATTATTTCTTTGAGTCTTTTCCACTTGACAGTATCCTGGAGTGCTACACTACTATCTCAAAACCAGGTTATCATAGTTCTAAAGTGCCTATTAAATCAAATACTTCTCTACAACTGTGACATGCACATCAAACTGCCTCATAAAAGCAGCAGTTTTTAGAACATCAAATTATCAAAGACAATTACTGCTTGCATGGAAACTTTCTATAGTTTAGGCATTTCTACACAGTAATTACACGGTCAATGAGAATTAAGTACCTAAAGGAAAGCACTTATAATGAAAATCTATTCACAGTGACAAATGTAATTACAACCTGCTAGCATATACAAGTGGCAAAAGGTTAAGAATGACACGGTAGCTTATTAAGTAACTACATTGTGGATTATGGTTGCTTAAATATGAAGTTGAGAGCATTCCAGGGCAACTTGCAGAAATTTTAAGGTGGCTTTTTTAAAGGCACAAAATCCAGAAGATAAATGTGTATGGTAGTGTTCTGGAATCAGACTGAACTGGTGCAGAAGTGTCGGGGGAGATGGTGTTTGGTAACATGTTTCTACTCTTCCTCCCTTCAAGAAACACCACTGAGTATTTTAATTTTCTTCTGGAAGCAAGCAGAGAGGACCAGTCATCACAATGTCAAGACTGTGATCACCTACTATATATATTTTAAAAGGTTACTCATATAAACGGCTTAATAAAAAAAAAAGCTTTTTTTTTTAATGAAGATACCGAGCTGGTTTTTATTTTTTTACCCATGACTCTACTTCCTTTTTATTATTCACACTCAACAAGTTAGACAGGCTGTAAGCAGATTTATAACAGAGGTGTAGTTATATCCAACTTGTTATATCTTAGTTCTTACCATAAACTACATTTTCTTGGATTCAGGCCAAAAACTGAAAGAGTCCACACAAAGATTACAAGAGCCGAGTACTGTAAAGCTTGTTTTGAATGACTTCTGAGGCTGTTAGGAACTATAGAAGAAGTCACAACACTTTTCCTTTATTTTATCTTTTCTGAAGCCTATTATGCCAGTACTGACTGTCACAGCAATAAAAAGTGCACGTCTGTTTTTGTGGAAAGAACATTCAGAAATGCAAGAGAGCTTTAAGTTGGTGTAGAGTTTACTGGAAGCATAGGACCAAACTTACTGAATTTATGGTCAGTTGAGAAATACCCAAAACCTTTCCAGAAGACTGAGAAAATACAGGGGATTAAACTTGCTACCAGAGCAGGACAGAAACATTTCCAACAAAGCTACACAGGCATCAGCCTAAGCAGACTGTGACTACTGTTACTCTCCCACTTCTAGCAGAACCTAAACCTCGGCAGGTGACTCCAATGCCAGTTGCTTCCTGTAGGCAATGCAGCATATTCAGGACAGACTTTTTACAGCCTCCAGAAGCCATATCTTAAAGAAATATATACCTATATTTTTTACAAGTTCCACTGCACTTTATGAAAGATGAAAGGTTGTTTCCATCAAATAAGGCTATCATCATGAGTAATAAAAATATGAATGTAAATACAACTCTTCAAATACTTTACTGTTTAGAAAAAATAATCTAGAAAATGAAATAAAAAGCATGTAACCTCAATCTCTAGAGATATTCTTATGTTTTTCCTGTAAAATCATATATTTTAAATCTACCAACTGAAAATGGAAAAAAACTACTTCAATTCACAGCAGGAAAAAAAATGTTACTTTATTCTTAATATAAAATAACGGCAAAAAATGTAAGAGGAAAAATGTATTTCAGATACTAAAAGCACTTACTTTAGAAGCTAATGAATTGACTTCACGTTCAGATCTGTGAAGTTTGCTAGTTAAAAGAATGTTTTGCTCATGGCTCATCTGCAGTTCTTTCTCAATGCGATCCACCTGTTGTTCAGCTGACCTCTTTTCCGCCTTGAAGAAAGAAGGTATTTGTAAGGTTTCTGGAGCAGGATATTCAACTGTATGGTTCAAATTCTTGCCTTTCCAGACATTAATGCCATCATATATACAGGAAAATGTTTATCTTTGCTAGGCAGTGTGTTTCCAATACAATAAAGTATTTTACTCAAAAGTAACAACTGTTTTTTTCTAACATTTCTCATATGCATCTTCAATTTAAGAGACAGGTAATCAAACTTAAAAAGCAGCAAGTGTTTGTATCAGTATACTGCTGGGATCTAAACATACATATGCACTAAGTAGTATTCAAAGATGTCATAGCTTCACAGTTATAATAACTGAAGAGTGAACTTCAAGGAGAGGAAAAAAATGTGATCATTGCTAATATATACTCAAGACCTTGAGGTCTACTAAATTATTAAAGGACTGAATTTGCCAGTTCATGAGTCCTAATTTGTTTTTAAAGTTGAAATTGCAAAATTTGCAATTTTGTCTTTTCTTGAAGAACCAATGGCAAAATTACCAGTGATTTCAGCACCAGTTTCATCAGGCCAAATGCTACTCTCATTACTCTTCATCAGGAGAAAAAAGAAAAACCTCACCTCTAGAGACCTGGCCATAGTCTGCATCTCAGCTAGCTGTCGTACTTGGACCCTTTGCACATTTTCTGCTTGTGCACCACAGTTGTCTCTTTCTGCTCTTAGTTCTGCTACTTCTGCTTCCAAGCCTTTCAGCTTCTGATGCAGTTGTGCCTTTTCTCTGGAGAGTACCTCCACGCGCTTACTGTCCCTCGAGGGATCAACGCTAAGCAGCTGACTACGGAGTTCTTCTTTATCTTTATCCAGCCTTGTTATCTGATAGCGGTTAATCAGAAAACATAAACCCCTACATTAGTTGGCTACCAGACAGTAAAAACGTATTCTGGAAAAAAGAGCAATGTGCATTTAAAAATTAAGAAAGAAATGACATTTATGTTTGTTTTCCTTATTACAATAAGGTAATCAAAAGTTCCATTCCTTGATGACTTTTTTGCTTCAGTTTTCACTGATGAGGTTTGCCCTTGGGCCCCCCAGGTCCCTGAGTCTCCTAAGAGAGTTTGTGGAATTGTTACCCACAGTAAAGGAATAAAGAGTTAGGGATCATGTAATTTACTTGACATAGGCAAATCTATGAGACTACATGAAATACATCCAAGATACTGAAAGAGATGGGTGATGTCATTCAGAGATCATAAGGAAAACCTTACAGAGGTCATGGCACGCAAGGAAAGTTCCTGATAATTATAAAAAGGCAGACCTCACTCTCATCATCAAGAAAGGCAGGAAGGTCAAGAAAATAGATCCAGGTCTAAAACAGTCCATGGCAAGTCTTTCTGGAAGACTTAGCATACAAAAGACAACATGTGGCTGGAAATAGGGTTTACCAAGGCAAATCATGGCTCACTCCACTTCCTTATTTCTGGGATGAAGTGGGTGGTACAAGGAGAGAGCAGTGAAGGCAGCATAGTTCGATTTTAGCTAGGTCTTTAATCCAGTCTCCTACTGGCCTCCTGCCAGCTTGATATGAGCTAGCTATATGGATGATAAATTGGGTAGATACTTGACTGCACTGCCAGGCTTCAGAGTTGTGATCAGTGGTGCAAAGTCCACTGGACTGGACTGTAAAAAGCAGGGCCCCTCAGAGATCAGTACTTGGTCCATTACTGTTTGATGACTTAATGACGAGCATGACAGGATGGAGCACACTCTCAAAAAATTATAGATGACCTCATCAAACTGGTGTGAATGGTCAGTATGTTGAAGGGCAGAGCTGCTATTCAGAGGGAACCAGACAGTCTGGACAAGTGGTCTGACTGGAATCTCTTCAGGTTCAATGAGAGCAAGGACAAAGTCATGCGTCTGGGATGGAGTAACTCGGTGCAGCAGTAGCAGCTGGGACCCACACTGTCTAGGAAGCAGCTCCACAGGAAATGATCCTGGAAGAGTGGAGACTGTCCTAGCAGAAAATAAGCTGAACAAAAATCTGCATTGTGATGACCTTGCAGTAAAGAAGGTCTACCTGCATCCTAAGATACACAGGCAGCATTTCCTGAGAAGTAATCAGCACTGGTAAGACCAGTGGTCTGGAGTAGTAAGTCCAGTAAAAGAAGGACATTGTCATACACCAAGCAGAAGGACACCAAAATGGTTAGGGGGTTGGAGGTCATCATTTAGGAACAGTGATGCTTTTGTAGTCTCCTTGTGCCAAATAGTGTGGGATGGTAAGAAGGCTGCAGGAACTTGAGCATTTTTCATATTCAGCTGTAGCTTGAGAGAGAGGAACTAGGACACATTGTGCCCTGGGCTCAAGGTAATCCCATTCTCTGTAACCGTGCTAGTCAGCTGCAGAATGAGCATGAGCCCAACAAGGCCGCAAGATGAGCAGCCTGTAAAGCAGCACCTGGGGGAGGCTCTGAGGAGGAAGACTCTTCTGTTGTTAATGTGTTGCACTTATGAATTTGGATTCACTTTGAAAGTGATGATTGCTTTTGATCTACGTTTGGACTAATACATTCAAATCTGGCATCTGGGGTTGTGCTACGAAACAAATACTTAAATGAAATATCCAAATGATACATACAATTTTCATATATACCTTATGTATGTTTTGAAAATATGCAAAGCTGGCAATTTTTTAATCATACTTTTGCAAGTCCAATTATGAAACAAAATAACAAAAACAAACAACGACAAAAAAGAATGATTTATCCAGAAATTAATGTAACTTAAAAATAATTACCAGAGTTTTCACCATCCTTTTGACCACCTCTGTCATAATTCAACTTAATTTCAAAATTTAACTTTGTCTGGCATTAAGAATATCTTCTATTGTCTTCCTATTGGATTAGTTGCTATGTAATTAATTTAAAACTCAAATTTACATCAGTTGATCAGATTAGTTTACTGTCTCAAACTCTATCATAAATGTGATTTTGAAAAAGCATTGAGGCAAAGGCTGTCACTTATCAGAAGGGAAGTCTGTTCTTATTTATAACAGTACAAATGATATTACAACACATCAATCAACAAATCCATTGAGATTGCTTAATTCTCAAAACATTTTTATAACTTAAGAGAAACAAAGACTACATGATGACATTATGGCAAATTGATAACATCTACATGATGAAATTATGGCAAACTGACAGCATCAAAGTACCAACATTTTCACAACATTCATGCAACTTTGTCATCAGATACACTTTAAGCTACTGTAACACTTTACATACCTCAGCTTCATATTTTATTTTTTTCTCCTCCAAAATACGTGCATGTTCTTCCCTTTGATGTTCAAATTCTGACTTTAGAAAGGTATTCTCATAACGAAGTTTGTTATATTCTGTTCTGTATTTTTCCACTTCCTAAATTAGACAATAAAACAAAGACTCAATCAAAGAAGGATTCAGATTTATTTCCTTCAAATGTTCATTCATCACTTTGGAAGTTACACTTTTCAATAGGATTCTTCTTTCACCCTTTTCTCAGGTTTCAAGATTCACTACTAGAGCAGTGGCGCTGGAAAGTATCAGATGAGGACTGTCAAACTTCACAACTCTTGCCCAATTCAGTTTTAATTTCCTAATGTTCCTATTCTGATAAATTGGTGGTCACTATCACTACTCTAAATGAAACAAAAGTAAATGCTTATTACTTACATTGTCTAGCTTGTTAAGACGCTCTCTCATAGGTGACTCCAATTCCTGCTGTATTTGGGCTCTTAATAATTCCAATTTTTGAGGAGTTATCACCTTAAGAAAAAAAGAAACTTTCAGTAACTAGTCACACTCATCTATTTTTATTGGAACAAACAGTTAGCAATATTTCAAGCACGATTTTAGGAAACTGGTTGAATTTTCTATGTCCTTCTAAATTTTTTTTTCAATGATCGTTAAAAAAACAAGTGTCATAAAAAGTAAAGCATTATTGCCTGGAAAATTTTTCCAAATGGTAAATAACCCAAACCCACTAGTAAAACTGAATAATACCAAGTCAGTTCCTTGTAAAACACATAATTTACAGTGCATTAAAAAAAAAAGAAAAAGAAAAAAAAGAAAGAAAAGAAAAAAGCTCTCTCAATACCTTCTTTCACACGCAAATGTGAGGTCACACATGGCTAACAGTACCAATACGGTTCTGGGTTTGAAATGAAACCAGGATCAGGAAAGATTTCCTGCTTTTTCATGAATACCACTGCATGGTTTTTTTGGTAAGAATAATCTTGGGTAGGGTTAATAACAGCAAATTAACTATCAAGAGAGAGTGGAGTTTTTTTGGTGCTGGTGTTTTGTTTCTTTTTTTAAAGATAGTCATAAATTTATAACCTGTGACAGATCCTACTTTGCTTGGCATCCCTCATTTTTCCTCCATTCAGAGTCTATGGATTGCCTCCATTCATCTGGGGATGCTTTGTTAGATGCTCTATTTGTTTCCTAGGAACATTAATTTATACAAAGACTTCTAACACAGTGCAGTAAGCAACATAAACATTTTGCTGTTCAGCCATATCAGAATCACCACAATCTTTCCGGTTCTGAAAAGCTGATTTTATCCAAATATGCAAAGAGCTTGAGTAAATACCAACTCCAGTAGACGATAAAGAGTTCCTCAAAGGGAACACTATGTATTTCTTTTGATGATAGAATGATCATTACAAAATTTCACCTTTAACAGATAACTGGCAAGAAACCTGCAAATAAATCTGAGAAAAGAATGAGCTCTTATTTTTACCCAAGTCACTGAAAAGCCATTACTAGTTGCATCCAAAGTTTGCAGAAGTAAATAAATTCCCATACAGGGATAGCAGTATTAGTATTTCAGAATATTTACAGGATTAAGAAGCCATTCTCTTTAGAGAAATCATTTATGAGTTAACCTAAATCTAGACACCTACATGTTAACCAGTTAACTTCAGATCTCTCTACAGGGAATCATAAATATGCCCTGCATTAGTTTAAAGAACCAAGCAATTATATAAAAAAATCATCTAAGTCATCTTAAATGCATTTAAAAAACAAAACAAAACCAAAAAAAGTCATGATGAAGAGACACCAATATCTATTTCTGTACTCACTAATGATAACACATTTAGGCATGTAACCTATCACTAGAGCAGGTGATTTCTGCCTGTAACAGGAAAGCATGCACCAACAGAATATTTTCTCAGAGACTGAGGGTCTATTAATGCAAGATACAAGAGAAAATATAAGAGACCAGCTGAGTAAGAAAAACAATCATCCCACAATCACTTCAGAGAAAAATATGTATTCTTTATTCTACCAGATGAACAGAAATAGAAGTGTGCCCCAATGCAGCATTAAAATGCATATTAACCTCTGCCAGTAACATATCTCACCTGCATCTTCAGTTTTTCCAGCTCCTGTGTTTTACCCAGCAACTCCTCTTGATATTCAGCAAGGAGAAACTGAAATTTGTCATGTACAGTTTGCTTTTCAACTAACAACCGCTTCAGCTCATCTTGTGATTTTGTATATTCCTCCTGTAACCTGCAAGACAAAGTACAAATTTACCATTATTAACTTATTATTAACAAACTTATTATTATTTTTATTATTTATCCCCATGAAAGTAGAATGGTATCTATCTAAATACCACCTCCTTGTAACACATTGATAAGTCATACCATATTTACAAAAATATCAAGTATTTTGAAACATTGCCTAACATGCATTAAGGTAGTTTGAATTGTTTATTTTTTTAAACAAGCAACACTCAGATTTGTCCTTAAATACAGAAATAATTCATATACACACACAAAAAAACATGCTTCCACACAACATTCAAATTCACCTTTTAATAGGTGAATGAAGAATGAAAAAACATGTTTGAAAGAGCCTACCTTATATGTTCTGCCTTTAGAGTTTGATAATTTGCTTTGTGGTGTTCACATCGCATTTTTTCATCAATCAAAAGTTTTTGCAGCTCTTGCACATTAGCTGTATCACTATTTCCAGCCATAGGAGGCAGGAGGCCACCAAAATTATCCATTCTACAGTGACTATTCACAATGATTACTGAGAAGATAAAAATTAATTTATAACAAATCTATAATAGTATCCACTTTTTTTTCTTCTGATGATGACATCCCAGAAGATCAAGTCACCTGACACAAACACAAGGACATGTAATTAGTAATGCAGCAGATCTGTAATTCAAAAACTTAACATACTGCTTTTGTTACCAGCACAGAAGAATGTTGCATCTGGTAGGTTCCTCCTAGAAACCTCCTACTGAAAGAGCAGCTCTTCTCTGTTCATTCTGCTCGCCCTGAAATTTGGTAGTCCTTGCAGGGCCACACGACAGATTTAATAAATTAGATTACTTGAATCAATACAAAATAAGCACAGGCACCTCAGACTGACAGACACATTAACTGCTATCTTTACTTTTGGGGTTAACCAAGATTCAAATTGTGACGCTAATTATGCCCCCTTAGCAAGGGTTGAAACAGAGGTTGCAGACATAAGAAACAGTTTTTACTACTACTTATCACAGTCACCATGCGCTTCACTATCCTAACAAGTTGTTCCACTCAGTACACCATCAATTCAGCTCAAAGAACAGCAGATGATTCTCACTGCTGAATTCCTATCACACCATCTCCAGAGAAAAATGAAGTTTTCACAAGCAGGTATCTGTCAGGCTGTCCAAAGTTCAGCTTTGAAATACACCACTGACATGCATCATTTCCTCATTTTCACAGTTTATCGGGTGGTTTCTTCTGCTCTTTCTGGAAAGAATTTTGCTAAATGTGACAATTTGAGATTGGTGAGAAAGCTGCAGCTCACCAGATGCTGAGAAACGGGGAAGTATCAAAAGTTCAATTCTTTTCAATATTAGAAACAAGATACTGTATCAGACTCATTATTAGTGACTCTCTAAAGGAGCTGGAAAAAGGAGTTTCGTAATCAAACCATAGGGAGGTTAAAAAGCTTTAAAAATGAGTACTCTGACAGTTTAGGTTTTGGCATAAGTGGACCATGACTAAGAACTCTGTATTTGCAGCAGTGTACAAAATAAAACTCAAAAAGGAGCAAATATATATCGTTGGTACCATTGCAAATACCTTGCCTCCACATATAGAGTTGAATATACATTTTCCAACATTTCACTCTCCGTTAAAATCTTTCATGGACCCCACAATTGGTATTTGATTCTATAAATTTCTGACCTACAGGTAAGATCAAAATACATCTTCCTATAGGTGAAAAAGAAAAAAAAAGGCAAAAAAAAAAAATCATGTAAGTACCTATTCATCTAAATGACACAGCAACACCCAAAAATATACAAATGCTTATGTTTCAGTTTCTTTCCTCTTTTTTTCCCTTCACTGCTAAGATGGGAAAGTGTCAGAGGAAATTCTACCAGTGTATGCAACTGTTACTATAATAGCATAGGCAAAGTCATAGCATCAACTTCTTTCTTCCTCGTGGCTATCCTATTTGTGCACTCATTTTTAGAATTAATCCCTATATTAAAAAAAATAAAATCTGAAGAAATCTCTAATCAATATAGAATCTATTCTTCATCCCTGAGTGTTGTTTTTTGTTGAGAAAAAAAAAAAGGCCAAAAGCAATTTCCAAAGTTAGGACTGCTATATTTTCAATCTTCAAAGCAACAGCCATATGAGAAAAAGTGCTCAGTGATCTTACATACATAAACTATGTGAGAGAACAGAAAGTTTTGGTACACAGAAAAAATCCAGGCATCACATATCTAAGAATTTTTAAGTGTACAGAAAGCCTTATCATCATCACTGTAAAAACAAAAAAAATAAAAATAAGCCACAGTATTTTCTCTCAGACTTTTGCTTATGTAAAGTATGACTACCAAACTAACCAAATTCAGAGTTAGGAACATAGGATTTAAAGCTGGGATTAAATTATCTTAGGTTACGGGAGCAAGAACTTATGAAGTAGTGTTAATATATGCAAAATCAAAGACCCTCCCCCACACCCACCAAAAAGTGTGTTCTTGAGAACAGAAAAAAATAAAGATAAATGGAAGAGCAGAAATGCAACTTTCTGTACTCTTAGTTCTAAACTGATGCAGGTGAGAAATACACACTTGTGGGACAACTTCTATTGCTATCAAAAAGCCCACAGATTATAAAGCATGACAAACATCCTGTCATTTGCACAAAGATTTCTTGAAAAAGAAAAAAAAAAAAGAAAGAACAGGAAAAAATGTAGCTCACAGAACAGCTGCTTGACCCTTCAAAAACATGGTGATTTTTAACATTAATAAGGAAATAAAGCTATTTTGGCTTATGGGGACATCTTGTGGCAAGTTTAATGATCTGCATTCCCAGTAACAAATGACAGAGGAACTACAAGATCAAAGACTTCATTACTTTACTAGCCTTCGTTCTCTGAATCTCTCAACAGCAACATAATATTTAACATACTTTCATACAAATAAACATTTTTTTCACATCAAATTAATAAGCTTCATTTTCAAACATAAAATAATTCCTGCTGGTGAGCTGTGAATATTTAATACCATTTCAGGGCTACGTAAGGCTACCAACTATACCAAGTTAAGAATCTCTTCTGTGCTAATGACATACTTGCTCACAATCAATGACCAGACCTTAAATAACCTTCACAATTACATATTTCTAAAATCAGTTCCCCACCTATATTTCACAGAATCACAGATTGGTTGAGGTAGGAAGAGACCTCTGGAATCTATCTAGTCCAGTATTTGTCAGTTTTTATCACATTACAGAACTGCAAGCTTGTATGGATTACCATAAATTTGTCTTTTGGCAGAATTCTAGACCTCTCAATTTTTCCCCCCTCCAGTCAGTGAACATCATCTGAAATAATACAGCTACTTGTTGGCAAGAATATAAAGCTCAAATGAAGCACACACCCTCCTGCAAGTGCCTCTTCAAACACTCAATCCTCCCAGCCCTGCTTAAGAGCCCACACAGAGCAAGCCTAGATAACAAACTAAAGAAGGTGCAACCCAGTTCAACAAATCACTGCCATCAGAAATGGGGAGCTCCACTCCTTTGTTCCATCCTCACTCCTAGAGCGAAGACCCTTCTGACAATTGATTTAGGTCAATAAGATAACAGAAAATTAGCCAAGCAAAAACTGCTCAGTAGTTTTATGTGAGGTCAGTGATTCAAACTGGCTCATGGAAAAAATCCAACAAGCTTCAGAACAGAGAAAGCAGAAAACAGGAACTATTTAGGCAAAAGAAACACAAAGGCAAATTAACAGCCAGAGGAGGAGCAAGACTTCTCCTATCAAGAGCAGAGAGCTGTTACATCATGAGCTCTGATGCTCATGAAACCACGGCCTTGAATACATTATTTTTAGACGGAGTGAAACAAATTCCACCTTAAATGACCATGCAACACACTCAGAGATCAGACTAGCCAAGAAGAGCACGTCAATTGAAACAAATGTAAAATTACGTATCACTTGAGAAATGTAATATTTACCTATCATTACTTTAACAGTCTTCGCTGTTACTGTATCATCAACAACTTAGAATAACCAAAATAATCATGATTTAAAAAACAGAAATAAAATTAATGTTGGGGGGAAAAATGAAAAAGAAACATGAAGTCTTTCATTACAGGAATTTCTATGATTTGGATACCACTCAAATATCACAGCAGATAACCCAGGAAAAGTAAATAATTCAGTGCTTATGAACATGTAAATGCAGAAATTTTGGAGAACATCTTTACAATTCATACATTATAGGATACATCAACCTCACTTCAGCTATTTCCAGTCCTTCTGCGGCAGTGTTCAAAGTACAAATTGCACCAACAGTTATCACACGCTATTTCATTGTCTAGTCCCTACACAGGACTTAGTATCAGCCTTTCTGTTTCGATCTTACATTAGAGACAGGATTTTTTTATTACAGGCTAAACAACAGACAAAGTTATATCTCAATACAAGATACAAATTTTTTGCTTTAGTACACAGCTAAAGCAAACTGATAGCAGTTGCAATGCTGCCAGATATACAACTGTTGAAACTGAAAGTTTGCATGGTAGCTACAGTCGGTAACTCTCCTAATTGTATTTGAGAAGAGTCAGGCAGGTATCATATGTGAATGGTCTTTTTCACTATACCATGACAAAACTCCTCCAAATACACACAACAAACTTTTTCTTTTGTGTCTTTCAAAGTTTTATTCAGGCCAACAGATCTAACAGCCTTGCCATGAATAGTTTGATACTCCACAACCAACACTCTCATTTCTACAGACAAAGCATTTCACATTCCTACTAAAGACTGAGATATTCAGATAAGACATATAATCACATCTTAGTAATCACATCCCACAGTGCATGGAAAACATATGCACCTTACCTATTTATTGTGGACAAGGCATATGTGAGGCAGGGTACATCACTGTGACATTTATGCTATCAAATTTCCTTATGGGTATAGAAGCTTTGCACTATGCTAACATGTACTGCTCACTAAAGCCAGTACTAAACTAATAGGGGGATCAAACACCGTGAAGCACAGAAAAAATAACCAGTGTCCTCAAACTGCACATGTATGAAGCCCATTGGTGGAAAACATAACACAAGAATATGCACGCAGATGGGGCTCTTTCTGTCAGTGAGCTCTGCTCTTTGTGCTGGGCAATCCCCGAGCTCAGCGGTCAGCAGCCCACTACCCACTCCTGTACACACTGGTGACTGTTATCACCGGGCAGGGACACAAAGACGGCGACCACGCTGCAGCACCGGCTCCTCGCGGGTCTGCAGCTCTCCGCTTGGCAATGGCGGGCACAGAGGAGCCGCGAGCAGGGCCACGGGAACTCCCAGAGCACACACTGAGAAGTGAAACCTGAAGCGGAAGGGCTCCGAACCGCTCTCCCATCCTCAAGTTGCCCACCCCAAACCCACTCGCCCACCACCAACAGCCGGAGAAATTTAAAAATGGCGCCTCGCCTCACCTCCCGCGGCCGCCGCCGCCCGCCGCGGAGCATGCTGGGAGCGGGGCGTTGCCGGGGAAACGGGCGCACGCGGCCGCCTGGGCGGGGCTGGCGCCTGCGCGTGCGCAGAGTGGCCCCTCCTGCGCGGGGGGCGCCTAACGGCTGTTGGCGACGGTTGCGGCTGCTCGGCCGAGCGTGCGGCCCGTTCCAGTAGTTCCCGAGAAAAAGTGTCCGGGTTTTAAGGAAGAAGAAGAAAAAAGAGGTGTACACATTATATTTTAGGTTCCATAATGCTGAGTGATTAGGCGATAGTTATTAATACCAAAAAGAATATTTTCATGTAGCTGCTTAAACCCCTTTATGGTGTTACTCACTGTTATTTCCTGAGACCAGCCACTGAGAGCAGTTTAATGTGAGAAAGATCCAGTCAATGCATCTCTAAAATGCCTTTGACTAGGAAAGGTAATTGATCATCATGAGCAGTAGTGACCTTCTCTTAATCTTTAACAAGGATTAAAATCATTTTTCACCAGTAATTTAGAGTGTATGCATTACTGATGAACCTCCCCAGGGGACCAAAAAAAAATTATTGCTTGTTGTTTGGTATGGATCTGGAGAAGGAATTACAATTCGCTCCCCTAGAGGTGGTTGTAAGCTCAGCTAAGAGGGTCGCTGAGGCCTGTTTCCTAAGCTCACTGTGTACAGATTGATGATGCTGTAATGTTTTATGTTTTGTAGAGTTTAATAATAGCAGCGTTCGGTCTCTCCAAATGTATTAACCTGAAATAAACAGCATTAAAAGAAGCTATAAAATCACCTTAAAAATGAACTGTTTAAGCAGGTTTTTGAGGCAAAACAGATCTAGATGCAAATCGCAGCAGTTCAACAAGGCTTTATGCTGCAGTTTAAAACAATTTAAGATTGAGCATATTCAATATGGAAAAGAAGACATGCAACCTCATAATAAGTTTGTTGCTCTCAGCTCTGCAAGGATTATCTGTTGGCTAAAGCCAAACAGAAATCTTGTGTGCTTGTACGCTGTGTTGACAGGGATGGCAGGGTGGCCCTGCGTCTTTCTTGCTTTGTTTTTGCCTCCATAGTTTTCCCCTTGACCCAGAAGGGCACTTGCGTTCCGCTGAGGCTCGCTGAGCCGATGACCTTCAAGCCTGTGCACAGGTAGCTACAGGGCACGGAGCCATCAGGGCTGCTGCCTCTCCCCAGCCTCACAGCAGTGCAAGAGATGGGAGACAAGGTTCCCACCTCTGAGGAGGGTGGATTGGGCTCCACCTGGCAGTCTTGTGGAATGCAACAAGGACCAAAAGCAAGAGCGACAACGGAGCCCAGGCACCCAAGGAGGAGACGGCCCAGAGGAGGAGGAATAGCAAGTAGGTGTGTGGGGTTTGTGAGCACAGTGGAGGGAAAAGAAGGTCACAGGAGAGGTGGCTACAGTGGGGAAAAAGAGCTAGAAAATGAGGATTATGAATATTACAAGACATGGGAAAAAAAAGAAAAAATATGAAAGAAAATGCCTTGCTGAGGAGAAGGAAAATACTGGGACTTGTTTGTTTTTTACTTTATGTCAGGCAGTCCAACTGTTGATTAGAATAGTACCTGAAGGAAACAGGAGAAATATCTTTATAGTATGTTGAATTTGAGCAGTGACAAATTCTCCTATTTTATATGCCTCTCAACCCTCCCCCCTTTTTTTTTCTCTTCCTAATAGAAATCAATACAACTGCATGTGATAGTAGTTTTTTCTACAAAATGTAAAGTCTTTTTAAAATGCATAAATTCATTGTTTGGCTCACCTAAAAGAGTACCCACACAGACAGCCTCAGTGCTTTTGTTTTCAACTAAGAAGTTTTGTCTGTTTAAGTGTAATTTTGTATTAGTCCTGGATGGATCATCAAAGCTCACCCTTGCACAAAGAAGGCAGCCTCTGAAGGAGAGCCAAGCCTATCTAGCACTCCGTGACTGCATCCAAGGAGTTTGCACTGCACTCTTTGGATGACGATAGTGTGGAAGTCTGGCTAACCCAGCAGCCTATACCTTTGTAATGTAGCCTGTATCTCTAGGCAGGGTATTGCCATTGTACATCCATGCTGCCGCGTATACCTGCAGTTTAATCCATGCTTAGATTGTGTCACCTTGACCTGAATTCGATTTAAGAGGCCAGGTGAGGAATTAGCACTGGGAGCACCGGCAGAGCCAGCCTCAGAGCAGGCATAGCCTGAGGTGCAGATGGCACCATTCAGTTGTGGCAGAGAGGGCTGTGACACAGCAGTGGCCCTTTTCTGTTGGAGAGGCTGAGAACATACATTACTGCTGGGAACATACATTACTGTGTGGGCCCTGAGCAGGAAAAAGTAATATTTACAGTCAGAAGATGCCATTACTCTTAAATGTTGTGGTGCTGAGAGAGAAGCCATTCCCTGCTGAATCCAGAGGGAGTTTTGCCATCGTCTTCAGTGGGGCTGGAATATAATTCACGGAGTCACAAAATGGTTGAGGTTGGAAGACACCTCTAGAGATCATCTAGACCAACCCCCCTGCTCAAGCAGGGACACCCAGAGCACATGGCAGAGTGTCTAGAATTCTGGGTCCAGAATATAATTTTTCAGATATTTGAGCACATAGGGCATCAGTAGATTTAAGGCATAAGAGACTTTATGAGACCGTTGCTCAATCTCACATGTTACATTGCCCTTCTGTCCTCTCTAGTTTTCTGTTTAGCATGTGCACAAAGTATGCCTTGCTTAGGGATGTCATGTTAAGAGTGCCCCTATATTTTCCCCTCTGCCTTTCTATTTCTGGATGCTAAAGCATTTACCAGGCTGTGCTGCTATCCAAAATCCGATTCCTGAAGACCAAAAATAAATGCAAGAATTTTGCTTTATGCCAGCCATGGTAACCACGAGGTGTATCAGCATTTGGATTGTGACTAAGTAGTGACAGTTTTCTGGTAATAACATAAAAATTCAGCTTAGGTTTCTAATTCAGTTTTCCACAAAGGAAATCTAAGATGAGTCCAACTGCCTGGCAGGGTAAAACGGTGTTTACACCACGTGTTCGCACCAGCTCTGGAGAAGAGCAGTAATGCTACCTCCATTGTCGATTGCAGCTCTGCCATATCATAGTTGTAGATAAAACACAAGCTACCAGTTCGGGTCCGAACTGCAGCAGAGCTGAATACTCACAGTTGGCACCTGAACATTTTGCTTCTCTTTCAAAGCTAGGGCTCAACCGGACAGCTTTGCTACTGACACAGCACTGAGACTTGAGTTTGAGTGATCAGGTGGCAGCTTAAGAAATCTAGCTTTGGCCATCAAATAAATGTAAATATCTTTATTAAAAAAAGTTAATGGCACCTTAGAGGCAGTCATGACTACACAACAAAATATACAAAGAATGCGTTTGAGTAGTTGCATCTTTCCACAGTGCCACACAAAGTGAAAATTACACACTGAGACAGTTAACTTCAGTCAACTAAAACAGACAATTTTCGGTACACATCTGTATGACTAGGTCTGGATTCCATGGCAAAAAAAAAAAAAAAGTGACACTGTGCAAAACTTTCCAACAGTGCAGCTGAGTATACTATACACACAGAAAATCAACAGTATAAGATAATTGTGGTATTCCTCATGCAGTCTTTATGTACAGCATCTTGTTAGGTGTCCCAAAGTTACATTCTTTACAGTGCTTTATCAGGGAGAGTAAGCAATTCCATTAACAAAAACTAACCAAAATTATATTAGTCTTGAACTACTGTAATCTAAAGAAGTTGTGTGGATTTTCTCCTGGACTCTACTCAGCATCAGAGACCACAGAAATTTTACTTGAAAACAAGCCTTTTGCCATCGGACGAACTAGAGGAAATGGCCACAAACTGAAGCACCAAAAGTTCCACAGGAACTTGAAAAATTTCTTAACAGTAAGGGTGACAGAGCCCTGGAACAGGTTGCCGAGAGAGGTTTGGAGTCTCCATCTCTGCAGATCTTCCAAACCCGCTTGGACACCACCCTGTGCCTCATGCTCTAGGAGACCCTGTGTGTGTAGCAGGGTTGGACTAGATGACCTCTAGAGGTCCCTTCCAACCTTAAGCATTGCATGATTCTATGATCTTCTTCTCCCAAGCTTCCGCACTTACATTCTGGATTTTTTTTAAGGGAGCAATATTAATAAATAGCCCATATTGTGGCATCATGGTAAGTGCAAAGCAGATAAAAATTTGCTTGATTAAAAAAGAGAGTAAACTTGTCTGATTGCTATTCCTAGTTGGACTTTCAAAGTGATTAAGTTGTTATCCAAATAAGCAGTGTTTAATTACATTAATCTGTGTTTACCTTTTGCTGTGCCATGGAATCCTTAAGTGAAATACCTCTATCACAGTGGAAGTAGGCTTGGCTTAAAAAGATTACCTGTCAGCTAAGTGAAACAAGTTCAGAGGGATTTTTTTTCCAAGAGACTTCTTCGATCATTGATTTTAAGGCAAGAAAGCACTTCTGTGATTCTGCAGCTGGCTTTGGAGCCAACATAAGCCTGAAATGGTTCACCTCTAAACAAGAGCATTCAACTTTAATTAAAGAAGATTGTGGTCCTTATTTATGTTATTAGGTAGCTATGATTACAAAACTAACCCTTATGCTTACTCTGGATGTGTTTAGTTTCAGCTTTTAGCCACTGGATCATATACCTTTGCTACAGCAAATTGCCTTCAGCTATGGAATTGTTATACCCTGTACACACATTCTCAATTTTGTTAACATAAAAACACTGGCTGTTAAATATCCTTCAAGTAGTGCAGATATCAGCTCTCTGCACAGAGTGCTGCAGCAGAGGAACTACATAGTGTTCAGTATTTTGACAGTAAACTAAGGAGCAGTCAGATTTGAGAGGGTGTCTTCAGGAGGTCAGAACCAGAGGACATTGTAGGAGCACAGGAGGTTGAGAGGTTCCTTAGACACAGTGGCAAACAGAGAAGGAGAGAGTTTAACCTAGGGCTCATTCGGTGCTGTCAATAAAGTAGCAATGTAGCTACGCTGGGGAGCTAGCGCAGGGGTCCACTACACAGGCTGAGAGGTAACCCTGACTTGGGCTCCTCCGCTGAGCTGGACAAGGCTCATGCTGGAGGTGCGAAGCTCGCTGAGGGGCGGAGAGCAGCACAGGCGCCCCAGAGACGCTGCTGCAGCAGCACGTTGGGGCATCGGCACACAGCCATGGGAGCGCTGCGGTCCAAGCGGGGCATGGGCCCTGACTGCCTGGCCATGCCAGTGAGGGGGAGGCGTAAAGGGGCTGCTGATGAGCAGCGGAATGACTACGGCCAGAGGGACGTTTAATGTGTTGTGCAAGAACAAAAACGCAGACACGGTACCACGGAGGATGTTCCCTTGTTGAGAAGTTGGGCAGTTCTTGCTGGGAAGGGTGGCACGACTGCAGCTGCTGGGGTCTCTAGAGCCACCTTCCTGAGCAGCCTCCCAGCAGTACCGGAGCGGGGCTGCCCAGTGGGCCAGGAGAAGAGGCACCTCCCTCGTGCCTGGGCAGGCTCAGCCGGGAGCAGAACTCCTGGCACTGCAGGCCCCACGAGAGCAGTTCTGCTGTGTGTGACCCCCACCCCTGCTAGGGGTTGTGTCAGCACCTCCAGCGCAACGCAGGCAGCAGCTGTTACACCAGCTGCCCTGGGCAAAGGGAGTAGAAGGAAGCACATTACTCTAAGGAGGGGCACGAAAACACCAGGAAGAGGAGTCACAGCTGTCTCAGGCTCAATACTGGGGCTCCAGATCTGTGTAATGTATGGGTAACTTTGTGGTGCAGGTAAGAAAATAAACATTAAAGGGGTAAATAATCAATAATAAAATGGATAGAAGTTAGCAAAAGGCTTAAGTCAGGGAGAAAAAAAAGGAGGGGATTCTGAATAACAAACCATTTCATGGGCTAAAGAAGGGGAAAGTAGAGGCTATAAAAAGCATTAATTACCTCTGCAAGTTTGAAGATGGAAATGTTTTGTTTTACAACAATAAAAACAGTCCAGGACAATCTTATGATACATCAAAAGGGTATATAAGCAACCTAAGGGAAATCCTTGAGATGTAGAGACCAGAAAAGAGCTGCTACAGCTGTGGGGTTTTTTTTTGTTTATTTTTTGATATTTTTAAGGTGATGAAAGAGGCTTCCCTGTGAAGACAAGTTTCTCTCTGCAGGCTGGGGCCAGGCTGTTAGGGGAGTCTGAGTGCAGCTGGATGGCAGTCGGGCCTCACAGACACACGGCACCGTAACCGAGGCGCTTCTCCCCTTTGGCTCCCGCGCAGCCTCCTTGGCGGAGGGCCGGGCCAGCCTGGGCTAACGTGGGTGTTGCCCACCCGCTGTTTCCCTGTGCCTGGCAAGCCCCGTGGAGCCCACAGAGATGCAGCAGCAATGCTTTCCTGAGAGAAGGGTGGGCTAGCGTTTTCTAAAGGCTCCATCCCTTCAGTGTTTATGCCATTACTTCTGTGCTCCCTTCAGTTCCTGAAGCCACAGAGAGCAACTACATTCACTGCTGCTCCAGGAGTGCTCCCCAACTCTGTTTCTGAACTTCTACATCAGCTCTGGCACTTGACTAAAAGCAAATACATACCTCTAGCAGTCCCCTCCCCCCCTCCAGCATAATAAATACTGCAATTAAAGACAAGTTGCTGCAACACTTTTAAAAAAGTAACACAGAATATCAACTAAGTAGAGACACTTTTCTGTTTCTTTTTAATACATGGTGGAGGAGAAATCTGATTTTTTCTTTTTATTTAAGATCTTGTTTTACATTATGGCTCGGAACCAGGCAAAGGATTTCAAGGAAATTTTTTAGTAGTTCTTTGATCACGTAAAACATATTCTATTAAGAAAACAAAACCAACCCTGTCACCTAGTAGTGGACTGCATGGTAGCACATTATTTTCATTACACGTGTCAAGAGAGTCTGCACAGTGCTTTTATATATAAAGTTTAACTCCCTTCTCCTGCAAGGAGCTGTTCCCCCACGCATGGAACACCCTTAATGTGTCACAGGAAGAGGAATGCCCTGTACCTGGAGTCCCAGCACCAGGCCACTCTGCATTCATCAGAGAAGTCCAGCAAGTCAGTGAGCACAAAGACCAACCTGAACGTCACCTTCCTGGGTGCGCTTCCTTCCCCTCCCAGGCTGCAGTGCTTGGAGCTTGAGGCTCCCTTCCTTAATCCTTCAACAAGGAGATGCTGCCGTTTACATCATCATCACTGGAAGCCTTATGCCAAATTCATGTATTTCCTGAGCGTGATATGGAAGAGTGCCAGGACAGAACAGCAACTGTGGTCCACAGACATCACTGGTCTAGATTTTGAAAATTAAGCTTTCTGTGCAAAGAGTTCCTGGCACGAGCATCAAGTTCTGCTGCTCCTGAAAACTTGAATCCCCACATACAGACATCTAATAATTTAGAATCAGGAAATATTCACACATGTGACTAATTGGTCTCGTCATTCTAACTGGTTTCAGAGAGAAGATTACTTCATCTCTCTCACAGGGCTAATGCACTTTTATAATGTGCTCCCTCCTGATCATAATCTTTTCTCCCTGCTCCAGTAAAAAGCACACCTTATACTTCCAGATCCCTCTGCAGATACCACACTTTCTGTGGTTATAGGTTTCTAAAGTGGAAAAACAGTTGGATTAAGGCAGAAGAATGACAAAAGTGAGCAGTTAATCACAGACAAAGCCCATTAGAAACAATCTGGTTGAACAGGTAACTGTCTGCCAAGAAGTACGTGTTTATATATTTCCACCTTAAAGTCCAAGGCTTTGTAGCCTTCTTCATCCAGTCTGCACATTTAAACAGACAAAAGCAAAAACAGCTTGTATATGCACAGCACTTCTTAGAAAACAGGGGAGGAGGGAAAGACAAGAACAACAAAATGGCCAGACCAGTAGCTTCATCTTGGTATAATCATCCGTTCTATGGCACAAATGATATGATCCCAGTTTTTACAAAATATTGCCAACAGCGTCACTGCAAAAAAAGTGCAGATGATATGGAAACGGCTCTTCATCAAAGGAGCGATGAACTTTGCAATAGTAGAGACGCACACTAAGATGACAGTCATGAAGGCCAGGATAACATTTATGCATTTCCCCAGGAGCACTTTGGCATTAACCGTTTCAGACTGCTGCGCTTGCTGCTCTTGCTGATGGAGCTCCAGCTTGGAAACCCGGGTCTGGCACGATTCCAAGGCTTCCTGAAGATGACAGAAAACAAGGTTCAGAGCAGCTGTATTTCACCATAATGCTTTTCCATTTTTAGCTGTGGAGCCATCGCTCAGCTAGATTAGAAAGTATAATTTATTACAGACTACTCAAATTTGAATGAGCCACCCATTCATTTCTTTTTTCTTTTTTCCCCAAAAATACACATACCTATCTGCACGTATGTATCACTGCCTGCTCAGGCATCATGAAATCTGACATTGTCAAAAATGCAGCATTTCCATTTTCAAGCTCGAGACAAGTATCGCAGCTCTCGTGTTTCTGATAGCTCCTGTTTCCTGCATCTACGGATGAGCTGAAGTACTGTGAAAGCTGTTGCTATGGCAACCTCGACTAGATTAAAACTGCCTCAAAGTTGGTTTCTTTGTGTGTATTACAGCAAACACTAGGGTAGTACTGGCTTGCTGTGATACTAATCAAGTCCGCTGTGCAACGTGCACCATTTGGTTTACACCACCACTCTGCTCTACGTTACTTTTGTTCTCCTGAAGTCCACCCCCTGTGGAGCACTGGGATTAGGATCTCGGTAGGTTCTTGCCCTCTCCCAACATGAAAGCTCCCGAGTGCGTATCCTGAGTGTACAGCACAGGGTGCTCTGGCAGGGACGTGCATGTGAGTCACACCAGGCAGCTTTCAGCCATGCATGGAACTCTCCAGCATAACGTATAGTAACAAGAGACTGAAAATTGTGTGTGCTGGTGATTTTGCTGAAACAGAGATTGCCTTATGAGAAGATACACAAGGCAAAATATAACTGGGAGACTAGTCTCGTGATTGCTCATGGAGGAACGCCTCTTATTGGCAGGCTTGTGCATGAATCCTCTCTCTCTCCCCTGCTGTGCAAGCTCAGGCGCCCCTCTCAGATTGCACCCAGCCCCGTCTCCTGGGAGCAGGTGGTCAGTGTGACACTGTGCGCATTCTCTGTGCACAAGCAGGGCCACCAGCAGCCAGGCGAGCATCCTGGGGCTCTGCTTTGTAGCTACGGACTGCCTAACATAGAACGTCGGCCTACAAATCCCCAGAGCTGCTCTGCCTTTTCCCGCTTCGCTGTCCCAGCTATGTAGCTCTGGAGACCCTCCTCCCAGCCCACTCTCCTGCATCTCAGCGTCTGACAGCTGAGCTGCAGCCCTGGAGCGCAGGGACAAAACTCCCATCCAGAAGTGCCTGGCAGCAGCAGAAATGCTTCCATCCTCTTCTCTCCGAGGTGCTCTTAGAAATCTGTCTCTCACTCTGGGCTATCTCACGCCCATGATCTCATACAAAAGGGCAGTGGCATCGTACTCCTGCAACATGACTTGGTGAAGGCCAGGCTGGCCAGCCCTTCTTTGAGCACACCAAGAGATAGACTCCTCTGGAGCCACAGCTCAGATCCCTTGTTCCCGAGTCCAGTGCAGCTTGAGGTGGTCAGCCAGCTGAGCAGGGACAAGATCTCCACTCAGCAGACTCAGCTTTAAGTGTTATGAGAGAGTTTTGCTTGAGGTTGCCCAAGCATGTCAAATGGTTTTTCCCTGCACCACTCTTAACTTCAGCTCCTACATTCTGCTTCAGTGGTCTGGCATTTGCCTGCCGTATCATCAGGCTTGTTTGTAAATCTTAGATAGCCTCCATGCCTTAAGAGCCTGGCTTGCCCTTACGTGGCTTCCCCAGGTCCCTCTGGGTCTACACTGCCCGGTTTCTAAGGGGCTGTACGGAAGGCAAGGAAATGCAATCACTATTTTCTTCAGTCATGAGAACTCTGGCCTCCCCATGGAGGGAATGGCAGTGAATTTTCTCTCCTGATATTTCTACTTGATATTTTATTTTAAAGATCATAGACCTTGCTCTTCTGCTTGAAGGTGTACTTAAAAAAAAAAAGTTCTTTAGATAAAATTGTGTCTGAATTGCTAATCCTGTACTCAAATCCTCTGAAAGTAAAACATGGAAAATTTTCTAACTGCTTCACTACCCTGCCAAAATATGATTTTCTGCTTGAGGTGCATCTTGAGTACTACTATATAGTACCCTATAAGGCTGTAGTATCATGAGATAGGTCAGCATAACCCTTTGCCAGTGCCTAGAAGAGAAAAATTATGCTCCAACTTCCCTGCCTCCTTCCCCACTTCAGACACGCTTTCAGTGAGTTATGGGACCAGCCATCAGGGTCAGTGCAAGGCAGCCAGTGGGAGCATGGTGGAGACAGAGCCGGAACGGCATCTCTTACTGGGCTACTGTGAATTACTAATTTGGTTTAAGACATAACACAAAAATGTCACCCTCCAAAAAACAGTTTCCTTTCACTGTTTTAGCAATACTACAGGGAAGACAACGGGTGGCACAAATTCCCTTGCATTCACCTGTGCTCTTGTACATGCTCAAGAGCTTTCCAGGCCTTCCTTCCTCTCTGACTTGCAGTTCTTCTCAAATCTCCTGTGCTGCTTTAGAGAAAGTCCATCTGGACTCCTGCACTGAGAGGTTGAACAAGGGTTTTAAGAACTGCCCCCACCTTCACTTTCTCCTCCCAGCCCTTAGAGACAAGGTTCTTCAGTGTTATCTTGTTACTTAAAATCCTTGTAATTTAAATGCTTTCACTCTATTCTATTTGCCAAACCCTAAACAGTCAAGTTTAAGCAGGCCCAAATGTACAGAGATAAAAGAAACAGAGCTTAGCACCTGTAATGAGGTCATAATAATAATAATAATAATAATAATAATAATAATAAAAAATGAATCATCAAATTAGTGCCTCACTTAGTTTTAAAAGCCTCTGAGGTTTTAAAAGGCTCGGGTTACGAGTCAGCAAACCCTTCATAGCCCTTGGACTCGAGAGCTCTGCTCTCAGTCAGGTTCTGCATGTCAAGATGCCTTCAGAAAGAGCCCTGCACAGGAGACCTAACTTCAGCCTATCAAGGAACCAGTGATACATTCAGATTCAGAGCTCTCCTCCTTCAGTTCCTCAGGGCTTATTAACTCTCACATCAGCCGGACAAGAGCTCCAACCTTCTGCTGTCAGCCCGCTGGTTGTTCCCTCTGCCTTCAGCAATGTGAACACCAGGGTGGGCAGGCAATTTTGTTTACGATATGAGCAAATAAGATAACAGTCATAGAGCCTTCTTACATTACCAGTGTATCTTAAACTTATGGTAAGGTGAAACAATCGTTTCATCCTTAGACTTTGGGTAGAAATATTTCTATCCATCATTTGCTTGGATTGCATATAAACATGCGAAAGGATAACAAAGTGCTGTTAGATTTTAATCTTAAAGGAGACAAAATATAAACTTACTTTTTCTCATTCTTTGTATATAAATATACAGAAAAATGTGTATTTTACAGCACTAGATTAGAAAAAAAAATGTTAAAGTCTGTAACAAAGTGGAGAAGTTAAGAAAAAAGTGAGAAAGTACCTGAACATCCCGTGATCGCTCATATGCCTGATATGCCACTTTCTCCTCTATGCTGGCTAGCTCTTGTTTCAAGTTTGCTGTCTCATGTTGATGAAGGTCAGTCAGATCATTTAGCTGGTCTTCCAGTCTTTCATATCTTTTCAAGAAAAAAAAGGGTTAAGATTAGTGTTTTCTACTTGAGTAATGTTAAACCGTGACAACAATTACACACTTCAAAAGGTAACCTCTGATGATTCACCTAACTAGCATTACAGCAGGAGAGAAATTGGTAAAATCTTTGGAAACTGCCCTGTAAATATTTGTTCTGCAGACCAAAAGGCTTTTATGACTGCTCCTTGCTGACCGTAGGTATTAAAGGACAAATATTTGTATGTCATTGAAGAAGTTTAAAAACAGAAAACCAGGGCCTATGGGTATCCAGTTCACATCGTCCCTCTTCTCTCTCTTGATTCCAACAAGATGAGAGGATGCTTGGCTACAGCCCTTAATTACCTTGCACAGTACTACCCCAGCGGTGCAGTGGGACACACAGTGACACTGCACCTCTGGATGTGTCTGAGCAGTGTCTGCACAAGGTGCTCAGCAGTAAGAGAGCACTTACCAGCTCTAAGTCAGCCCTGTTACACTGCAGGCTGATCAGCCTTTACTGGTTAAAACAGATCAGAAGCCTTCCATTAGTTACAAAGCGACTGGCATCCCCTATACACTGTATTCATATAACAACATGCCAGTAAAGTGTCAGATGGCAGATTTTCAGACAAGCCTTAGGCAAAACAATTACCACATTATCTGATGTGAGGTATTAATGTTACATCCATATTGTCACTTATTGAAAGGAGTGGAACATTTTGATACCACATATTAATTGGAATTTATCTTCTGATCTCAGAAGTATTCCCCCACCACTACCTCACACACAAACATTTATTCTTTCTGACTAATCCCTATACTCATTCAAAGTCATTTCAAGATGGCTAAAAGGAAGTTAAGATGGTTAAAAAAACCCCTTATATCTTACCTATATCTTTCCTCCTGCAACATCTGAGAAATAAAGCCATAGTCTCTTTTAAATTGTGTTTTTAAATTTTCAATATCATCAGCTAATTGGGACTGTGTCTCCTTAATTTCTCTTAGTTCCTCCAAAATCATGGAAAGTTTTCCTTGACTGTCCAGGGTGCCTGCCACAGCAGCTCCGAAGGAAGTATTCCCATTGCTATCTGCAGAGCCAGAGGTACCACTTGAGCATTCGTCATCACTGACGTATTTTGGCTTGGCCACAATGGTAGCGCTGCCACCATATGTTCTAGAACTGCTTTCGGGCCGAAATTCATCCAAGGTATTTTTGAGATGAGCGATGTTGTCTGCGCTGCCAAATTTGTTTCGAATCAAGTTTGCAAACTCCTTAGACTTGCTGAAAACAAAGACAGGTGGTGTCAAGGAGACGCCCGGCACCCCCGACTTGCTGCTCTCCGTCCCATGCCCGGATGTACGAAGCTTTCCGTGCTGAGCATCCTTCAAGTTGTCCTTTGAAGTATCCTTAGTGCTTTTGGAGGCTCCATTTTGCTCAATATCCTTAAGTTTTTTGTGATACTGCTCCAATTTCTTCTGTAACTGGGCAATGCAGTGGGCAGATTTCTGGTTCTTTTTCTCAAAGACTTGTTTAATGCGCCCTGCCTGCTGCTTGTCTGCGCTGTTTACGAGTTTCAAATACTCAGCCACATTCCCATCTCGGGCTGTTTGCTCAACTTTGATTTGCTCCGTGACCTTGAGGATCTTCTGTTTCAAGCTATCTGCACTGAGTTTGACTTTGTGGAACTCTAGAACTCCATCTGGGACATCAAAGTTGAGGTTGGTGTCAGAGCCCCCGCGGCGGATGGGAAGGGGCAGGCTCAGGGTATTCATGTCATGTCTTTCTACCTGAGGGATAGGAAGAATAAAAAGGGAATTTGGGTTTTATTTTCCAAATCCAACTTTCAGTTTCCTCACATATTATAACAACTACATAACATATAATGGTTTATAATAACAATACAGAATGAACTTTGCTTTGAAATTATGAAGGATTTTTCCTCCTTTTCTCTAGGCTGATAAACACCACTCAATGGGAAAAAAAAAAAAAAAACACAGTGAATATATTTTTTGAAAATCATTTACAATTATTAACAAAAATCAAAACTATACCTATCTAGAAAAGATTCTTAAATACATCATAAAACACAACTTTTGTATTCATAATGTATAATTATATAGTGTATTTACATGTTACTATTGTATTGCTTATATTTTTAAGAATATTAAACATATTTTTATTATCTGCAGATTTAAATCGTGAAATAATTATTCTGACATTCTCTTAGCAATGGTTAAACCCTGATACAGATGTAGACAGAGAGAACACATTACTCATTTTTCTCAACAGAAAGCCAAGATAGCCTGCTATGAAACAGATGAACACCAGGTCCCTGGGGAACTGCAACAAGAATGATTTAATTACAATGGTTTCATTCCCATTATCATCACACCTTGGTCCCTGCAACAGAGTAGCTGCATTTCATTAAAGCTGTCACACCATCACATCTAGAGAGCCTGCTTAACAAACACACTACCTGTAATGGGCTTTCAGATCCTAATTTCACATAGTCCATAAATCTCAGCCTTCTACTGTACCTATTCCCACAAATTTCTCTTTGATGAAAGATGACAGGACACCAAGCCTAACACTGCTCTATTTGCTTCAAAAGTAAAATGCATCTCAACAAGATTTCCACAACAAACTCTTGTCTAGTAAAAGTAAGAAAACATAGCCCCTACCCCACAACTACAAAAAAAAGCGATATCTTTACCTCATCACTTAATGAGGCGTTACTTATGCTTTCATAAGGAAAACAAATGTTTTAAAAATTGGCAGGCTCCTGGTAGGAAGGTAGGAAGGAGCCAAGGTCCAGTGACAACAACCTCTGTGGCCAAACCCTTTGCATGCGAGTTCATGAAGCCAGAGCAGCCTCTGCTTCATGGTGCCACCGCTGCTCTGAAAGGATCCTCTGCAGAAGCTGGGTTCTGGTAACAGTAAAAAGGTTGACACAAAAATTCACAGTCACCAGCTTCTAAGCTAAGTGCAAGCTGGGCGGTTCTGGGCAGTTGCTTAATGGTGACATTTAAGACTGAGAATGCCAATGTCTAATACCTCTGTACCTTACCAGTTTACTCAAAAGAAATAATATTGAGCCCTGCGCTTAATTATTAAAAATATTAAAATTAATGAATTAAAGTTGTATATGATTTATTATCAATATTCAAGTGTACTCCACAGAAAATCTGTTTTATTATGAGATCTCATTTTAATATTAGCACAGATACAACACACACTTGGAGCCTGGGATGACATTTTGTATTCAGTACAATAATTTGTTTGAATAATGATAAAAATCATAGCTGGCTCAAAGTTAATTGCAATTTTTTTTTTTTTTTAATTGATCAAGTCTCATAAGTATAACCACTAGCTAAAATAAATTTAGCTATTGCACACCACTCTATAGGGTAAAAAAGCTATCAAGGCAATTAACCGTGGATATACTGTATTTACTAGGTCTGGACAAATGTAACAAAGATAAAAAGCTGAATATAAAACAATAGTTTCTTGAAACATCAAGACATTTTTGAGTACACTTTGGCACAAAAATAAACTACAATAAATTACTGAACTGCACATACACCCAAGCCAGAAGCACCGCTGAAGTTACAGCAGAGGCCCTACAGACTTCCAAGAATGGGTGGGGTCTCTGTCCGACCTTTACACAGCACTAAGTGTTTACTTCCTCAGTACAAAATATTCTAAAAATATTCTGGAATAATTGGACACAAGCCCAAACCAGATCCCTTCTCCTCTACGCCCTCTGCCTCACTGGAGGCTCTGGCAGGCAGCAAGGTCTAGATCATGAATCACGCACCTCCTGCATTCCTGGAAGGGTCCGTCCCTCCTCAAGGTTGCAACAACAAGAGAGGAAAAAGGAACAACCCGTTGCCTTTGCAGGCAATAGATTAGATCCAGTAAATAATTTTAGACAGAACTGCATCTAGATTCACAAAAGCAGTGGTAGGAGCAGTATTTAGCTTACTGGACTGAGAGCTCACCAAGGGCACAGAAAAGTCACAGTCAGTATATTCCTCTCAGTGTATTTGACCCACCTGGCAGTTGCCCTCTTGCCTTCATGCTGCAAGATTATTCAGGTAACAGAGGCTCTGGAAACCTTCTGTGGAGGTTAGATGCACTGTTTATTACAAGTAAACAGCCACTGCAGCACCTAAATACTTCCACAAAAACGCTCCATCACCTGCCTTCTAGCTCAATAGGTCCATGGAACAGGCTCAGCAAATACCCATCAGTGACTGTGCTCTAGCCCAGCCTTTAACAGTGTGACCCCAGGATACCAGAAGGCTGAGTTCAACTCCTCCTGCAAGTCCTCCTCACTGCAGCAGTGCCATCCTGAAATGCAGCGAGCTGCTCCTTAGGCTACCAAACATCACTCTTTCCTGAAGCCCTACATGGGTACATTCCCCTTTCTGCTGCGTGAGCTGTCCACTTATTTCTGCAGAGCAGAACACTGTGAGCAAGAGGCTGCGATGACACCCCAGCCCTGACAAACCTATAGTCAGAGGCTGGGGTCCTTTGCACTGAGCTGGCCATAACCAATATTAACGTGGGGTTAGAAATCTGGGCTCAGAGAGAACGCTGTGTTTTATGGAGCAGTTTGGAAATGTATTTTCTTACAGCCCAGCTGGGAGCTAACCTGTAACTTTTGTGTTCCTGGAAGACTAAAGGACAGTGATTTAGTGGTGCAGCAATTCAGGCTCCCTGCCTGCGCCAAAGCTGGACATCCCACATGACTAGACAGGCTCCTGGCAGAGGCAAAAATAACTCCTTTCTAGCTCGATGCTGCTCCAAGGAGCATCACTAGCACACACCCAGAGACTGCTGCCAGGTGCAGCCCACAGCACCTTGCTAGAAGTCCTTCTACACCCAGGCACAGGCAGGGACACTTTCTACCTTAAATAGTAAGAGGAGTGCTGAGTAAAGGCAAACCTGCATTCACAAATAATAATAGTAAAAAAAAGTGTTTGGAACACAACAGTGCATTTCCCAGAGCTCAAAAGGACCCATATGCCCAAACGCTCCAGGAGAATGTAAAGCAGAAGGTCCAGGCTGGAAGGGTACCACATGAACAGGAACTGCTGAAGCGGGGATAAGCTCCCCTGCAGAAAACATCCTTTGTATCCTCTGGTGCTGGTATGGAAAACATGAGGAGAGATTTTCTTCACCTAAGATCCCAGGTGAGACTGAGCAGAGAAGACAACGGATAGTCACTAGCATGCAGGGAGCACACAGCCTGCCCCAAAACACACCTAATGGCTGCAGACATGAATTGACAGCTGCATGGGTAGCTCTCCAAGGAGAAGTAAGAGCCCCACCAATTTTACTTAGGTGTCAGACTGAATTTTAATGTTTATTTTATGGCCATTTAAGAACTAGCATTAAAAAAAAAGCAGACAGGAAAAAAAATTTGCAACACAGAGTCACCGATTGCTCCTACAGAGCAGGCACGGAAGAGCCCATGCCATGAGGTCCCTTCTCTAACAGAAGCCAGTCACTAAGACACCAAGTCTTCTTCCTATTCCAGTATACTCAGACCACTGCTTTTCCTTTTCTCATGCAGCCTCACCAACATCAACCATCAGAGCTGCCAAGTCAAACACAGCCTTCTCATGGCAATGTTGAAGTCTCTTTTGCAAGACCTTCACAGGGTACCTGATTAGCGCTTAGGAAAATAATCCTGTAAAACATATGCAAAATAAAATATAGGCAGTCTTAAATCTTGCAGGCTTAGCAAGAGAAACAAAGTAATTGGGAGTAATACAGCAGAGGCACAGCAGGTGCCAGGGGATAAAAGAGCCCCCAGAAGACTTGTTACTTTTTCAGCATAGTCTCAAAGCAGAAGAGCTGTTGGCCTGAGTTTTACTACCATTTTCAATTCCAGGGCTCCTTCAGAAACTCACTAGGGCCAAGTCCTTCAAAGGCAGCTGAAAACGGTGCTTAAATGTCATAAAAGGGCTCTACTAAGTTATAGAAACTCAGCCCCAAAGACTTTACATTATTGCTGTGCTGAATGCCACAGTAAGGCACCTCCTTTTGCTCCAGATTTGCCTTTTTAAGAACTACTTAACAGGAATAGAGAAGCATCTACACTCAGTGCATTGTGCTCACCACAAGGTGAAGGCACCACACCAGGGAGACAGCAACCTCTGCCTCTGCCTCACACTAGGGTGATCAGACACCAAGGGTAATAAATTTGCCCAAGATCCAGAACCCCCTGCTTAGGATCACTTTGATGGCCTATTCTTCTCTCCAGTTTATTGCTTTTTATTAGCTGGGCTGGGACTGTAAGCACGACTCCATTAATAAACATGAAAATAAGCTTGTTTAATTTAAGCAACAAGTAAACACATATCCAAAATAAAAACAAACATTTTCAAAGTGTCTTAAAACCTGCTGTGTAGAAAGAAATGTCAAAGAGCATATAATACAAGTTCTGGTGTTACTGCAAGGACAATTTTCTATCTCTTGAGTGGTGAACATTAAATACCCTCTTACCCACCTCAGTGCAACTTGTGACCCAAATAATCAAGCTCACACCCACGCTGTATTGTTTCAAATCCTGCATACGCGCTGAGGCCAACACAGGAGCATCCCTGAAACAAGCTTTTATCTAATTACTTATAGGAATGAACTATGGCCAAATTAGTTAGGCGGCTGTTCATGTGTGGAAAAGGCTTTAGAGACAGTGGGGCAGCCAATTAAACCAACAATGGGAGAGGAGACAAGGAGGGGAAAAAGTCGCTGCTGCCTTCTTGCTAACACCTCATCCTTCCCCCATCCCAGGGAAAATGCCTCCATTTCACCACTCTCCCACCAGTCTTTCAGTCTCACCCAGGCTGTTCTCAAGCACAAAGCTGACACAAGCAAACCAAGAAAAATGACTTTCACGCTACTTCATGCAAACTTCAAAAGGCTTTTTATGAAAATAAATAAGCCACTTCCCATTTACCGCCCAGAAGTTGCACAAAACCACTGTCCCGGCTCAGAAAGCAACCCAGGGATGAAGCAGCACATAGATTTACAAAGTTCTTATTTTTAAGTTTCCAAACTGGTAGGCTAAATGCACTGCATTATTTTTCAGAGCAGCACCATCCCTTCGCATAAGCGCCCTTAATTAATCAGGAATCAAAAATGCTCTTTCCTAACTTCTTAAATCAAAATTTAAAAGTCATTTCTGTGTGCACACTAATTCATGCCCATCTTTCCACAGCAAAAGAGGGAAACGTTTGGGAGCCCCAGTTACTACTTGGGTGGTTGGGTGGAGCCCCAATTATTACTTGGGTGGAATGCACATGAGAATCCGGTGCTCCAGCTTCCATTGAGGAGATGTGCCTTCCACCTGACAACTCCCTCAAAACACAGCCACTATAAACAAGGCAGGTGGCATATTCTGAAAAGCGACTCAAGACGTTCTGTATCTCTTCTTCTAAACTGGTCATTCAGCTCAACTCTATTGTATCTAATAAATGCTTTTCCCCTCGCTAGTTTTTAATGGAATTTCCTCCTCTCCCATTCAAGAATTGCTTTCCCTTTCCAAAAGCATTGAAATAAGTACTAAAAATTGAATTTTCCAAAATAATGTGAGCTACCCTGGGAAGAGCCATCTGCTACACATTTTCATCTTTTAAGGCCTTTTCTACAAATGAGAACTTGATAGAATGTCTCAACTACCCACTTCACATGGCTCCAGCATATCCTCTGACTTTCTACCTTCCAAGGTTTAGTGGCTTTTTTTCCTTCCTATCACCCATCAGATTAACTTCATACCACAGACTAGCTGCTTGGTATTGATAAAGCTACACGTTACCTGTTTCCTCCCACCAAGGCCTTTCTGCTTCACATTCAATGTTTTTAATTTAAGTGCTATTGAGGTTGCGGATCTTGAAATCCCAGCTTCTGGAAACATGCAATCATAAGAAATTCCTTGTCCTCCAAGGGAAGTAACTCACGTCAAACTTAATAGTCAACAACCAACAACGTCTTCCTTCCCCCCAAACAGACAATGTTATGGAGATTTAAAGCACTATAATTTACAGACACAAAAGAAAAAAAAAAAGTAAAACCCACAATCAAACACTGATTTTATTGAGGTCTAATTCTTTTTATTGCTTTGAGCTGGCAATACTTATAAAAATCTACTTTGCAACAGTTAGTTTCAGCTCTAAGTAGTAATGCTGTCAAGAGACCTTGCTATTGTAAAATCTTAAACACTTCAAATCCAGACAGAAAGGCCATCACTTGCAGTAGGACACGTCTCTAGTTGGTTTTAAACATTGGGCTATTTCCACTTATAAACAATAGAACAATAACTCCATCACGCAGAAGATCCTTTGATTTGCCTTAACGCTGCAGCAACACATCCTGAGCATGTAAACAAACACATCTTGTCCTGTACACGAACTGAGTCACTTGCTTAAAGGAGCCTGGTTGAGTCTTTTTTATTTTTTCTCTTTCCCATCTTTTTTTTTTTTCCACACTGGACTGATAAAATAAAACTGCACAAATACATTTACAAGTAAGTCTGCCTCCCTAAACTATGCAGCCAGTGACTACAAGCCACCCTGAGAGAAGCTCAGTGCCAGTTCTTGCCATTACAGGAATTACTGCTGTGCTCACAGGTACAGCCTGGATCCCTCTCCAGTCTTTTAAGTAGAGCCCTCCTCTCTGAGTTGGAGGTGCTAGGGGCTGCAGACCAGGCTTACTCATCAAGTTCAGTACTCAGTAGCTTCAGGTGCTTGTGGTCAGCACCACTCAACACACCTGTGTGGACCTGGGAGCATGCAGAGCACCATGAAATCTACCCCCCACCACTGCCCCACAACTCCTCAGGCTCCAGGCTACTGTACAAAAACCTCCATTGCCTACATATACCGAGAAAGAAGGAAAAAGGGGCAAAAGCTGGAAAAGAAAGCAAGATATATATTTTTCAAATCCCCTTCATTAAAATAACTTTTTTGAATAATCAAAACTGTATTTCATCATGTAAGATAACGGCAATTAAATTCAGAATTCCAGGTCATTCTTATTCAAAAGCGCTGCTGCAATAATATTTTAAGCTACTACACACAACTGATTAACACAGCTTTGAAGAATAAAAACTCTGGAGAAAATATCTCAATTGCATTTTAAGTAGGAAAGTGCAAGTAAGCATGAAAATTCCCCACGGATCAAACTGATTTAACCCACTGCCCCCTGAAGATCACAACAACAGAGCCTCATCAATCTTCATGTCTAGACTTCTTTTTAATATTTGAAATACAGATATTTTCTTTTCCTTTTACTGAAGGGGGAAGGAAGCACCAGGCAAGAGACCTAGAGCTCCTTTCTTGGGCAGTATGTTTTACATGCCTTCCCCCCAGAAGAAAAATGAAACATTGATTTCCAAGTTAATGTAAACAACATATATTTGCAAATTTAAAATATACTGCAACAAGGATACCTGCTGCTGTCACTGCACCACTAAACTGGATTGCAGGCTGTAATTTTCATTCATGAATAGAATTAATCAAACCTTTTTAAGAACAACTGTGGCAGCTCATCTTATTCAGGAGGAAAAGTCTTCAGCATTACTTGCATGCTTGCGTACCTACACATGCTTTCATATTTGCATAAGTGCATATTTATAAATAAATACACATTTAGAAATGATTTTATAAATTTAAATTTTACTTCAACATAAAATCATTCTAAGTATGTACAAGCCCACAGAAAACCTCATACACATTATATATAATGAAATTAAAGCCATGTTTCAGCTGATATGCACCTTCTAGAAAACTCACTCTTCATATGCTATTTTATGTTTATTCACTAACAATTGATTGAAATAGATATAACAACAACAAAAAAGAATATGCCAGGAAAGCTGATTTTCTCCAAAAAGGAAAAACAAGGCCAAAGGAGCACATCTTTTGGTGATGTGGACACCTCTACAGGTAAGTCTTGAGCAAGTCTTCGTGAAACCCTCTTTTTCAAGAGGCTCGTTCAGTCCAGAGAATACACTGCAGAGCAAGTTGCCCCTGCGCTTGGGCTCTCAGGTCCTGCATCATCCTGGTGGGGACTTGCAACCTCCCAAGCACAAGAGGGCACTGAATAAGGGACACTCAGTTACTGCTCTGGTCCCTAGAGGCTGGTAGGATTTTGTAAGATCTCAACTCTGTCTCCAGGAAGAGAGGATTCGGTAAGTTTTATTTGAATTCATAGATAGTTGCAAAGCGATGAAGATGGCACTTTTAGCCAATAAGCAGCTCTTCTGTGAGGGGGCTGGAGTGGAAACCACTCTGCTTAAGCTCTAGAGACGCAGGATGCTCAGTGCCATCCCAGGAACATTTCTGTTCTTACGCACGGGCCCCACTGAGCATCACTGTAACTAGTACATTTGCTGTACAAAATGCCAGCATATTAGTTGCAATGAAAGAAATATCCTGTCCAAGCCTAAAGCTGATTTTAAAAAACTCCTAAGTCTCTTGAAGGAATCACAGTATTTTAAAGCACTGTTTTACAGTTGAACATACAGTTTTGAATAATTTCTCAACAAACTTTTAAAAATATGTTTGAGTTTCTACAGGCACAGTTCATTCCCTATAAGAGGTTGGCAGGATTGGATTGCTCAAAAGTAGTTTCCTATCAGTCTTTACTCCCTGAACCAAGTTCGACTAAGACTGTTAGAACAATTTCATCAAATACTCTAACTCTTGAACTAAAACAATATACTACGAGTGCTTGCTGACCGTCTTCTCCATCTTCAAAGAAAAAAAAAATCCCCTTTTCATTTCCTATTTCTGTATGTAGTGATATACTATACCTATAAGTAATGATATATTATACCCATATACTAATACTATATATACCCTAGCACTATATTCATACACTAATGAGCATTAGGAATGATATCTCAACCCAGAGGAGAGGCTGCAGTGAAGGAATTTCCCAAGCCAGTAAGATATATCAGTTACTTAAAAAACTTGCAATGCAGAAGCTTTGTCCAGCTGAAAAGGAAATTCAAGTGATTCACCCCAACAGAGAAGAAGAATAAAATCCCACAGACTAGTTTTTAATCTAGTCTCAAAATATTCCTATCCTGAGAGGACAGAACCCCAATTAGTGAGATTCATTAAACTGAATTACTTTGAGGCAATTCAGATAATTCTGAGAGATAAACTAGGTTAAATTCTACTTAAACCTTTTTATTACTTCCAACAGTGTTAATCACTACTTTAAAACAGGGGTAAGGGAAGAAATTGCTTTTTAAACAACTGCTATTAATGCAGATCCACAATATTTTGCAGATATGATACAAAAGGTCCGAAGACATTTTGGACAAGCCACAGCCTTCATGCATTGCCTGTGTAGCCCTGGCAAATCAAAGCAGACCTTTCTTCGCAGAGATGTTTGCAGGCAGAAAATGCATCCGTGTCCGCTCGGCCAGAGCTAAAATGTCAGGGTGGAATGAACTCTAGCAGATGCTAAAGGCTTGCTGCAAATTCACCACTTTCCACTCCACCTGCAAGGCATTTTAGGATCTCCATACATGGTATCAGCATGCAGAACATACATTATGCAAGAATGTATGTACAAATTCAGCGTTCAGAAACGAATACCAAAATAAAAATAAAACAACCCAAAACAAAAACCTCCTTTCTCTCTGCACTCCAAAACAAAACTCAATCTCTCCCTTGGAGAAAAAGGGAGATCAGAGTCACGGGCAAGAAACAGAAGAGACTTTGTTTAAGGGGCCCCGGGGAAGTGCTCAGAAGCTGCACAGTTGTACAGCACAGGAGGCTGCACAGAAGAACACACAGAACAGACCCAGGGCAAAAACGACGCTTGGGGCATTTTTCCTTATTCTGCTAAAGCCATGTTAACATAAAAGTCATTTAATACCATAAAATTAAAAACAATTATCTTAGATGTTGCAATTGAAAAAGTTGATAAAATACTACAAATCAAAAACGTGTGGAACTTCTTTGCAACATTGATGTGTTCAGAGTTGTGTTCAATGTAGTCGAGCTCTAGTTGAGAGCTATCATAGGAGATCAGCAGACTAAAAACAAACAAAAAAAACACTGACAAAATAATAACAACAGAAACATTAAGAGTCATATAAGAGAAAAACAAGCAATGATAGCTTTGCAGCACATACTATTACTATCCTTTCTTGCCCTTCAGAAAACATTACAGCCCCCCTTCCTTCATATTCAAAGCCTTTCTGTGTGTGATCTAAAAAAAAAAATCTCCAGGAGGACAGAGGAGATTAAGGCCTTTCTAACGGTTTTGGAGTCGCAATTTAATTTGGATCGCAATACCATTAATGACATCTTGGCTTTTCATCTTAGTCCTCCAGAGAACACGATGGTGTCACAGGGATTATTTATTTAATCAGATAAGACAAAACTCAGCAACAATTAATTGTTCTGGGCTAATGCCTCTTGGGCAATGATAAGGTTTCTTCTAGTAATATTTGTTAAAATATAATTAGAGATCAGACAGCCTTACTTTTCCAAAATGTTTATAAGGCCAGACACCAGGTTAACTGTAATTTAGTCTAAAGACAAAATAGGCTAACTTGTCAATTCACATTAACCAGGGGAACTTGCTAATCAAGTAAGCGTTTTGTGGAAACAGGAAATCCCAATACTGTTATTAGAGTACTGCAACACAGTTAGCTTCACATAAAAGTAAATACAGTCTGCTAAATGAACGATACCCACACTGACAGTTAGGTGCTTCACTCCCTGGGTTTGTTCATTTTTCTTTTCATTTATAGCTTTCTTCTTATCATTTTGCTTTTGCTAATCTAATATTTGTGACTTCATCTTTTTACATTAAATTAGCTGCATCATGCTCCTTATCTGCAATGTACATTAACTGGCACAATATTTCCAAAAAGTTATAAAGATCGCATATTTCCACACAAATGCTTTTTGTTAAGAGATTTATACATGGAGATAAAGAAAATAAAGTCTATCATAGAACAATCGGTCTTTTTAAAATCATAATGATGATTTAAATTATACCACACAAGCAACAGGTGTTAGTTCTGGACACTGTCAAATTCAAAGCTCACAAGTTTATGCAACCCACCAGTTGACACAACTGGTAATATATTGCTTAATTAGTAAAGCTCAGGCTTAAAAAGAGAGTGGATTTTGTTACATCCCCAGATGGGTCTGTTGTTATTTGCAGAGAGATGAGTAAGTCCAAAGTGATGTAAAGACATGATTCTCAAAAGAGATATAAGCACAGACCTGTATTTCACCCCAAGAATCTCTTCTAGCATTGCTGGGAAGCTGTACATGCTACACAAAGATATAAATCTGTCTGTATTGTTTAAGCATAAAGGAGGATAAGAGTTACTCATATTATACCTAATGAAGCAAAGAGATACTTTGGATTCTCTTAGAGTCACACTGGGGTGGGTCAGGATAGCAGCAATTATTCTGCACTTCTGCTTTTCTGCTCGGTCAGGCTGTCGCTTACGTAAACGCTCTCCATCTGCAACTTGCACCTTCCAGGGACCGAGTCACACAGTTCACCCATCAACGTCTTTGCCAAATGCGAATGAAAACAACAGAAGATGCTTACAGCAGTTTATTGAAAGTCACTGCTCCGCTGACCTAGCCACAGAGAGCTGGGAGAGCCTCTCTCAAATGACTGCCATAGGGCAGTAACACACACCTAATTCTGACCTCTCTGTACAGCTCGAGCCCCTTTGCTGCCCATGTTCTTTTGGCCAGTACAACACAACAACTGACCCAGGCAAAGCAGGATAGAGAAGCTTAGCCACAGGCTTCCCTACCTTCCCAATATAATTTTATTAAACCATAAAATACTACAATAAACCTGAGAGGCTTTTTAATGGAGCTTGCTACCTTAATTCAGAGTGTTGAACAGAAGTTACCATCAGAAAATGCCACTCATTTAGCCTACATTCAAGCTACAGATAGAGCCTTTCCCAAAAGCATGCAGACATAAACCCAAGTCTCCAATTCTTCTTTAAGGTGGGCTCCTACATACTAAAATCATATTATTTCTTTCAACTTTTAGAGTTGATGAGATATTAGCAGCCTACTCCCCAATACAATTTGATTAGAAATTAAACCACAATCAATATTACATCCAAGCTATTTCTAGCCTGCCTCCCTCTTCTCTGAGCTTTCCAAACAGATGTAATTTTTCCCTTCTCAAATTTCTAAATAGACAGTCTAAAAGGATATGCTTCATATCACCCCCTCACTTATATTACCATATTCAGGCATAGCAAGAGCACAGAAGAAAGGAGCAAAATAGAGCTCAGCGGGACAGGAAGGAGACAGGAACTCATTCTTTCAGCCAGACCACAGCAACGGGCTCTGTACCTGAGCAAGGAGCCCTCCTTAGCTACAGGCTCCTGAATCCTGTAGTAAGCAACATTAATTATTTTTCCATTTTCAAAGGTATGAGGTCCCCTGGTTAGTATGTAAATTATTTTAAAAGATCAAGGCATTATAAAATTGTATGTGTGTGTATATATATATATATATATTTAATTTCTCATTGGGCCATCTCCTTGGAGTAATTTAACCAAAATAAATTACAGCCTATAAATCAAGACATTGAGTGCTCTAACCAGGCAGGTGAAGCCCCAGTCCACCACTAAACCCTAAGATACAGAGCTCTGTGAAATGATTCACATGATGCAAGTCTAATCACAATTCCCACACAGCGAGTGTTCTACACTACATATTCTACACTACATGCTACGTATCAAAAAATATTCTGCAAATACACTTCCTTTAGAAACACACTGCTCAGGATGTTTCTGGAGGCCATTACGTGCAAAATACAATAAGCAAACAAACAAACAAAATCACCGTAGCTCTTTCACAAGTCAGTTGTGCCAATAATTCCTGAGGCAAGACCCTCTTTCTCTCAGCTGTTGCTTTTTACTCGTCCATGAAGCCTGTCGCACCTTGACATCAATACCATTCAATACCACTATTTCTTTCACCAATTCCTTTACTGAAGTTCCAGTAATACCTGTCTAGACTTCATAACTCCTGTCCTGAAATATGGCCAAAATTCAAGAACACATGAAGGCTGTTAGATCTCAGAGAATGCCCCCAAACAACTCATATTTACTACTGTGTTAAGAAACTTTTGCTGATATAGCTTTGAATTCAGAAGAAGGATGTCTAAAAAATTCTAGTTTAAATTACAAGGGAAGTTACTCCAACTCACGCCCTCTAGCTCCTAGTATTTATATTCCTGTTAAAGCAGACTGCCCAGCAAGATAAAAGAAACAGGCCAAAGATGTCCTATTCTATATAAAGGAGTCTATCATGCACCAAACTAGTCTCAGTTCTGATTTCAATTCTTTTCCAAAGCAGAGAAATGTACTTGCTACCAACATTAAATTTACACAGAAATACATTTTAAGAAGGTATTTAGAAACTTATCTTAATGCCTCTGATAAAGGTTTGAAATAGTAGTAGTAATAAATTAAAAGAAATAAACTAAAAAAGAGGAGAAATATCTAATGTTTCAGAAACTCAAATAGCACTAAAGGGCTTACTTTCCATGTCAGCTGGAAAGGTAGTTTGTAAATATGCAAATTTTTATGAAATGTTTAGGGAAATTGTTATGAGTTCTGATTATTTGAATAGGCCAAAACTTTCCATGCAAAAAAATCCAAATACAAAAACAAGGAATTCACAAAATTTTAAGTTCCTTGTATTTTAAAAAAGATGAAAGACCAAATGGCAAATCATTCCCTGAACTGAATCTCTCCTCCAAGATTTAAAATCTGTTTCTGCATTTGATTCTACTATTAACCATTTTTATTAAGCACATATTAGCCACACTATTTTAACTTTATGAAATAAACTGCACCAGAAATTATGTGTGCCATTTTGTCTTCAGGCTTTTTATTTACTTCTAATTATCTTTCTTGTTCATTTACAAAAATAAAAGGCCTTTAATTTTATAAAATTGTAATGGTTACATAACATGGCCTTTGAAAAAGCAGTGTTTAGGTCACTATGGAAATAAATTCCACAGCCCTATATACCTCTGCAATTATATACGTCTGTGTAATTTACTATTAAAAATAATTAGACAATAATCATACAGCCTAAAAGCAAGAAGTACAATAAAGATTATTGAGGAAGCTTGTTAGGGCTTCCTCCTATCTGAAAGCCAAGGATGTAGCAAAATAAAAGGAGATGAACATTCAGTTTCAGATCCACCTATACACTGGGATCACTATAAGGTAGTATATCCAAGTAACAACTGCTGAGTATACGTAAAGCAGATTACACTATTAACAATGACAATTTCTCACTTATTTAGCAGTCTTCTTGAAAAAGCTGTTTCACTCCTCTTACTGTGAAGAGGATATAAAATTTCTGGCATTTATACAACATTGACTGCACAATATTGTCTTTAAGCACTTTTTCCATAATTCTCTGGAATGAGATTTATTTAACACACAGAGCTAGGGTTGGGGGTTAGCAGTATTTAAAGACAGACTTTTATAAGGCAGAGTAACACAGCATACCACTCCACTACTGCTTTTCAAGTTCTTGATAGGGAACATGTGAAGTACTAGACAAGAGAAAAAGTTCTTATCATGCTTAAAGTACTCTCCTATTTTATTACCTAGCGCATTGATAACATAATGATGTAATCGGTGATGTAGGGAAAAATGTCAGATCTGATCACAAACTTTCCTATATTTTTACTATTATCTGTAGGGAATGGAAAGAAGTCTTCATGACAGCATTGCTCCAGGAGGTAGACAGTTTCAATATACAACACATAGGCACTGTTTATGTTTTAACCTGCCCAAATGAAGGGTTTTTGTTTGTTTTTCAGCCTACAAAGCAAAGGCCCAACTACAAGTAGTTACCTTGTCAAAAAAATCTGATGGTACAGCTAAAAGAAAACCTAGTCTAATTCAGTAGATATGCTAACACAGAGTGAGCATGCATTAGCATGACGGTGATACGTCAACACACACAAAACCACTACTGACAGACTACAGAGCCTGCACAGGGAAAAAAAAATCTAGCAAAGTCAAAAGATTTTTAAGAGTAGAAAGACTGGAGTTGGAGTGTAACAAGTAGCCTTTGTGATCCCCTTCTGAAGGGTTCTCATTGATGTAGACAGGATGCATAAGTTAAAAGTTATCATTTACAGTTCTAGATGCCCATCTCCCAGCCGATCTGTTCAGAAGGTTTCAGCTGCACTTCTGACCTGCAAAAAGGCAAAACCTAGGAGAAACTCTACCAGTCCCAAGGGAACGCACAGCAATGTCCTGCATCCCAGACTGTGCAAGGAGACAGTCGTGCCAGATGTACTCAATGATCTGTTCCATAGGAATCTGCTCCCCTCCACTTCACACAAAGACATTGGAGGGCAACATGAGCCAGAGGGATGGAAAAAAAAAGTCACCACCGCATCATTTTTTTGAAACCAATTACAAGTTCCAAGTGTCAGACATGATCTATTTATTTCCCTTGTTGTCAGTGTTGTCTCCTAAATCTGCTCAGCAAATATCCACTAAATGAAATTATGTGATCCTCCACCCGCAGGAGATCAAGTGTCCCAACTGTTAATGCAGTTGTAAACATTTAAGGGCTCTTGTTAGATCCAAAATAAACAAAGTGTTTCTCTGACAACCACAGATATTTGATCCATGCTTAAATTTGGATGCAAGGTAGCTCCTGCAGCTACCCCAGATGAAATTTCACTCTCAATCTGATACCAAATATATCTGACACATTGCTTGCAGAGATTCTGTAACTGCAAATGTTAACCTACAGGCTTACATGTTCACCTTCTCGCCTATGGTGTGTCCAGCATCCACAATGAAGGTACGAGGGCATCCGCTTTGGCAGGGGGAGCTGAACCAGTCACTATTCTGGATGAAGCGAGAAGGGCTCAACGCTCAGCATTAAGCTCAGAGAGGACAGAAACATTTAATTTGTCCTAGGTGGAACAACTTACAGTAAATCACTCACATCCACTAAGGTTTGTTTTTATCTTAAGAAGCTCAAAGACAAAAAATACATTTTTAGCCCTTTTACTCCTTAAGCATACAATCTTCCTATAGGAAGATATATTCCTATATTTTCAGTCACTGTAAAAATGCCTTATTGGACATTTGGATGCTCCTTATGTTACATCATTTTACAGAAAGTAACAGCAGAATTTATGGTTAGGAGTTTAAGCATCAGTTAAGAACTGCTGTAAGATGCAGCTGCAGACATATGAACCAATATGAATGCAGTATACCACATAACAAGCCTGACACTCACTCTGCCTTCTCCAAGAGACTGACAGTGCTCAGAAGAAACCCGCTTCCCTCTCACCTCTTGTGTCTGCATCTTCAGTCTTCCAGTTCTCACACATGGAGAAACAAAAAAGTATGAAAGAGATTATGCAAAAAAAACCAAACAAAAAAACCACTCCAGGACAATACTGAAAGCCTAAGAGCTATGGTATTATACACCATCTATTTATGTGGCTATCAGAGCTACCACTTGCCTGTCATGTAAAAATAACCTGCTTCAAACATCTACCATAGCACTGTCCTGTAGATAATATAAGAAGGTAGCAAGTATCAACTGCACATTCAAATATGCTTGCCATCTTTTTCAACCAAATTTTCAAGTTTAATTTGCTTTTTAATTAAAGTTTTTCTTTTATATTTGTATAGTTACCAGCATCTTTCCCTCTCTCCTTCACACCACTGAAAGATTAGAAGGAAGGTAATACTTCAAAAGCAATTGTAGCTGCCTGAAACAGGTTCATGATTTCAAGCAACCTACAGGAAAACTAACGTAGATAGCCTGAAGATTTAGTACTGAAGCAAACGTCACTGTTTCAAATGAGGTGCACTTAGAATACAGGAAATTGCTGGCTTTTTCCTGTTATTTCATATGCTTAGAAATTTGTTTTCCCCGTGAGGTTTTCCACCCTGATATCCATGAGATTTCTTTGTGGTGACTTCATAATAGTCATCTAACTGTGGTACTGCTATCACGTCCTGTTGCCAGGGAGTCAGTGTCATGACATTACTGCAGAATTCAACAGGGGAAGAGAGAGGTCCATCGAGGATGAATCACTTGGTTAGTCATCAATGTCTTCAGTGGGCAAAGAAGTAATTGTTAGCCAAGCCTCCAGGTTAGGAGCACTGGCCAAGGAAGTAAGAGCTGCACTCCAGGCCCTCTTCAGCTTGAGAGATGTTCAGACCGCATCTTTGAGAAGGACACGTCACCCACATGGTCACAGCTCGGTACTGCTGACAGCTGAATAGAGGATATTCCTCTGCTCCTCCCAAGGAAGTCTAACCACTGCATCCCAAGAGTTAAGGGAAGATTTAAGAAGAGAGCATGGCAGTAGCTCAGGAACAAGGGCGCACACCTTGTGAGGGGAAAACTGCTGACTCTACAGACGCGTGTTGAACACTGTCACTACAAGAGGATACCTCAGAATGCTGCCTTGTGACTTTGGTCTCCACTATCCATTCTCCAGCAGGGAACCCGCAGCCCTGGCTGCTCTGCCTGAGGAAGTGCTTGACCAGACTGCACAGGAGCCCAGGATCCTCAGCAGCTTGCCAGAGAGGAGAGCAAGGAACAGGCAAGGTATCAAAAGATTCCAAGTCCCTTTGGTTCAGCAGTAGCTTATTCGAGTTGCAGTATTTCTTTCCATGAAACACGTTGAGCCTTATTTTTCTTCCTATAAAATGATACTTAGCCCACATTTTTCAGTATATTATTCATCAGCAGAGTTTGAGCCACATAGTCCCCCCCATTAAAAGAGCAATTGTGGTCCCCACTAGCCACAACCCAAATGAGTCGTATCAAAAAACCACATCCATCACTACCTACTAATGACAGAAATAACTTGACAGCAGGTAATGCCTGCAAGCCAGAGTGCTTACGTGGGCTGCAGGCAACATCTATTTTCCATAAGCTGTTTTTACCTCTTCAATAGATGTCTAACTCTAGTAATACTTAATTTACCTCTAATATTATGGTAGGCTGGAATTGCTTTATATAGCTAGTAATTCACCCCCAGAGAGTGCTAGCAGCACTCCAGAAGTAAGCACCAAGAGCCCCTCACTCTGGGGATTCTTCCACACACACTCCCTGACTTAAGAATCTCAAGCCGTCAGTCACGACAAGTTTAAAAGTTGTGACTGAACCATTCAAGCTATTTTAAAGCTCTGAGGATTTTATTTTTCCTATTAAATGTGCTTGTGAAATATTTTCTTCAGCTAGTCCAAGAATATCAAGTGCTTGCAGAATAGTGTACATCCCATGAAACACTTTAGTGAGCAAATGTGCTCTGTATGTCAGATATTAGAAAAGGTAAGAGAAAAGCTCTGAATAAAAGACTTCTTTATCAACTTAGGTGTCAGTCTACAGATGGTGAATCTTAACATGGATACTTAAGCTTTGGCAAGGAAAAATAGAATCTAGAGCTAAAAAGCTACCAGGAATATCAAGCCCTGTATGTAGCAAAACCAAGCACAGCTATAAAAAAAAAATCGTATTTTTAAATGTAAATACACTAAACACAGAGAGTCTTTAAACACTTAACAGTATATAAGACTGCAACAATCCATTCCTAAAAAAGTAACATTTGTTTAATTTTTTATGAAGGTCATGATTTTCTTGCTTTGATGCTCATGAAAGTGAAATATTAATGCCAGGCCCAGAAAGGAAGCATACTGAAAGCCCCCAGAGCTTTGGGAAGGCACCTTAATTCAGAGATTCAGAAGCAATCAAAGCCACTTCAGTAAAGTTGTTCTCCCACACCATGTGCCAGGTAAAGCAGTGCAAAAAAATCATTTGAAATGCTTGACTAAGACCAAGTGCCTTTTGCAGCTCAAGCACTGATAAATCTAAACTGCCACAAGAAGTGATGCCACAGGCATCACTATACCATGCATCTGAAGACCATGAAATAGTGTCAAACCAGATGAAACATGTCTACTGAATAAAAAGTAAATATCACAGAATCACAGAATAGTTGAGGTTAGAAGAGACCTCTAGAGATCATCTAGTCCAACCCCCTGCTCCAGCAGGGACACCTAGAGCACGGGGCACAGGGTGGCATCCAGGCAGGTTTTGAAGATCTCCAGAGAAGGAGACTCCACAGCATCTCTGGGCAGCCTGTTCCAGGGCTCTGTTACTCTCAGAGTCAAGCAGCGAGAATACATAAATGAAAGTGTAAGAGAAAGATGAATCCACCATATTCTTGGAGACAGAATCCACATTGGCAAGAATCTTCTCTGTGTTCCATGTCACAAGAAATATATACTCAAAATTTAGTTATCATGAGTCTTCTGTGAATCTCAAATCACAAAACATATGGAGGAAAGAAAGATCAACAAACACATAAAATATTAAGATTTTTGTTTCCAGTAACAAATGAAAACATAGAAAAAGTGGAAAAGAAAAGAGAACTGGCCCTAGCCTAACATTTCAGTGATCTATCCTGTATGTTTCTTCACAGAACCCACTTCCTGTCTTTTCATTGAGAAAGTGTCACAAGTGCTCATTAGGAAACAGGGACATCAAAATGCAGTGGGCTCAAAAATAACCATGCGCATCAAGCATGCACACCTGTGAGTACCCTGAGGGAGCACTGCAGCAGGAGCAAAGTAGCCCTCCTTGCCCGGCACGGTGCCTGCCCCAGGGCAGACCAGCACCGCACTGCAGAGCCCTGGGCACCTCTGCTCACAGCCCTGTTCTCTGGCTGCTCAGAGGACAACAACCAGCTAGGGAGTGGTGTCCATGCCACGCTTGCCTTCCCAGTGCTTCCCCAGCATGCTCTCTGCCAGGCACATTTTCTCTTTCTACAGTCTGATATGACAGCAAAGGTGCTAGAGTGCATTAGCTCAAAGCATCAGACCAGCTAATGAAAACTCTGTTAAAAGAGCTTTAATTATTAGCAAACTTTGTCAGTTCATCACAAGTCAGCTCATAACCTAAATTGAAGCTAGAGTAGGAAGCTGTGTCTGATAAGGGCGCCCCACAGGACAGAAATGGTCCCTGTCAGAGGGTGCATGTTGCATCTGGCTGGATAAGCACTTTGTGCACCTGCCACAAGCTGAATAACTTTACAACAGTGCCACTGGGCTCCCTCTGTGAAGACACCCATGATTATTAGCAATACGTGCAAAGACCCCTGTGCACAACTACAAGTTTGCATCTAGGGAAGGAGAGAAGAGCAGCTCTCCTGCAGGGCTACAGACAAACTGGCCAATACTCCGAAGAGGCCAGCACCAGGTGGGCTCTCGCAGCAGGGGGGGACTTTGCTCAGAACAGGCCCTCAGCCAGCAGGCCTCTGCTTCTAAGGCTGCCAGAGAATCAAACAGAAACCCCGTTCCCAAGCACAGCCTGCACAGCCAAGCAAGGCACCCCGGTTCAAAAATGAGTGTCAATAGCTCTGCTGGGGACACCAGCAGCCCAGTCCTACTGCAACTGAGACTTGACAACTGAACAAGTAGTACATGCTTTCCAGCAAATGTCTCTAAATCACTGCTAGAAACCACATAACCCCACATATATATAAATATATATATATTTTATAAGAGACTGGATGCCTCTGGAATATTAATTTTCTGTTGCACTCTAACTTAATGCTTGAACTGATATGCACTAGGGCAAGAACATCTATGCAGTAATAAAACATTAATTTTCCTTCTTGGCTTAAATTACCCTGCAAACTTCACTCCTACAGACTCCAGCACCATCCTGACCATCATATAACTGTTTCCATTACACTTGGAAAGTATTAGGACAAGCAACTAGCAGAGAGTGCTACAGTAAATACATTTTAGTACAATAATATTAAATTAAGGCATAGCTGTCATTAGTTGGATTGTACAGGTAATCAAGCAGTTTAGTAGTTTCAGTTGAAACAGGAAAAATTAGTAATAGCTGCTTGGGGAAAACTGTGAGATGAGGGAGCTGCCACCTTGAATAGCAACACGGGCACTTCCTTTTTTCCCCTCATCCACATTCAGATTGATAGAGAAGAACATGAAACAACAATTTGCTTTTTAACACCCTTCCCATCCCCATTCAGCAGAGGACTGTCAGCAGAAAGTAAAATTTGGTATCACATGGACACTGGACTCATCTCTTAGAGCCAGAGATTGGGCAGGACATTATAGGAGGAGTAACCAAAGGTGGGATCAAGGTTTGGAGACGAATGAAAGCGTGAAAATAGAGGAAAAGGGGGATAAAAAGGATCAGTCACCTGACGACAGGTAGCTGGCCAGTATGCTGCTCTGGCCATGTGCCTGACCAACACAGTCTCATACTGCTTCTCTATTTTCCTGTGTGAAGGACTCTATTCTGTGTGCACGTGTGTAGAGAGGTGCAAGTGCCAGGATCAGAATCAGACCACAGGTTAGAGGGGTGCCAGTATCTCCAGCAAGGAAAGACACGCAAGTCACTGTGTGATCACTTGCAAAGATCAGTCTGGACTAGTCAGTGAGTAGATAAGTTGACCTAGGAGTCAGGCATGCATATGGGTACTGGAAGGAACAGGGGAGTCCTGGACAATTTCTGTGGAGTCTGGGAACAATTGGGAGGCCCATGTTTGTGTTAATGGGGCACCAGAGGGGATCTGGCTACTGGCAGGACCAAGAGCTAGAGAGCTCATCCCAACCAACTGCTAGAGAGCACAGGATTCGAGGGTCAACTGAGACCCACTCCTGAATATCAGTGGCCTAGTCTCTAAGAGAGAGCCATAGGGGAGGTGGCTACGGGAGAGACCAGGGGAATCCTGATTAACTGTCAAAGAGACCTTTTATATCTCTGGGGTTTAGTAGGGGGCCAACTGAGCCCTGAGAGTGTGCGTGGGTGGGGGTGTTCGGGGAATGAATGGAGAAGAGGGGAGGCAAAGCAAGACAAGGGATATAGGGATAAGCTACTGGGAAGACTGAGATTCTCAAGGCCAGCTGCCAGATGGATCCAAGTTACATACACATAAGCATACAAATGTGTCTGACCAGCTGGAGAGAGCAACAGGCTGGGGTCATCAGTGCAGTCTCCATGCTGGGTCTGTGCTGATTTGCATGGCCAGGCCTGCCTATAGGTTTTGTATAGGTGTGTGGGAACATGTACTCAGCCTTGCCAGGCTGAACTTGAGGCATGGAACTGCAGCAGCCTCACCTCTATTCAGGCTACCAGATTCGCTCTCTCAACAAGTATCTTCAGCTTCTCTACAACCCCAGAACAGCAGCGTATTTGCTGCTTCCTCCTATGACTTCAAGAACGGCTTCAACTTCTCTAGCTTGCCTTGAGTAACCTTTCTGCACTGGCAGGTGGGCAAGGGAACATTTTCTGTGGATAATCTCAAACTAGATGCATACTGACCAGCCAGCCTGCTAGCCAGCAGGATATTTCTCTCTGATTTTCACTCCCTGGAATAGAAGGTAAGTACCTACTGAAAAGACAAAACATATTTTCACAAGGTATCCAGGCTCATTATCCTTGAAGTCTCTAGTCTCTTGTCAAATTTGGCTGAAGCTATGTCAAATTTAAGCAGGATAAATTGAACATAATTGAGTTATGTAAAAGCCTCAGGAAACATGTAGAATACTTTCCAAGACAGGAGCACAGGAACCTTGTGGCTCCTAAAACTGAAAAGTTACTTTCATAAACTTGTCAGGCTTTGTTTAAAAATAAGTTATGTATTTTTCCTGCTACTCCAGTTTGGAAACTAACTTCCGAACATTATTCTTCCCAAGGACAAAAAGCTTATTTTGTTTCCTAGCCTAGCTTTACTTGCAGCCGGGTCTTTCTCCTCTTTATCCAACTCAGATATTTCTTTATCTTTTACAAAGCAGTCCCATATTTGCTCCTTTCCCGGTGGAGGCCAATATTGCTGACTCCTTCAATTTTTCTCTCTAGCACAAAGGCTAAAAACATGACATTCTCCACATCTTGCTTTCATTTTCATTACAAGTACTGTCCATTTCTATACAGCCAAGTGAACTAAATATAAGGATGGAGGCACTCCTGTTAAACTCCACTGTCCTGCCTGCACCCAGGACAAAGTTAACCATTTAAGTTCCATGCATATATTTAAATAAACTAATTCCCTAAATGAGTCTTACTAGAGGATTTACTTGTTCCCTTTTTGCGTGCATGGTGGAATAGACTGTTTCTAGTTCTATGCAATTAAAAAAGAAAATGGTTTGGAAACAAGTATCTGAATTCTCTTCATATATAACTTAGAGGTATTACTGGGAGACAAAATCTAGTATTAGTCTGAGGTGAGGCAGCTGTAGAAGAGAAGAGAAAGATTAGTCTAGGAGGTGATGAGAAATCTGCATGCGTCAGACTGATAAAATATGCTTATCATAGAATCATAGAATGGCTGAGGTTGGAAGGGACCTCTAGAGATCATCTAGTCCAACCCTCTTGCTCCAGCAGGGACACCCAGAGCATGGGGCACAGAGTGGCATCCAGGCGGGTTTGGAAGATCTCCAGAGAAGGAGACTCCACAGCCTCTCTGGGCAGCCTGTTCCAGGACTCTATCACCCTCATGGGAGAGAAATTCTTCCTCACATGGACATGGAAACTCCTATGTTTCAACTTATGCCTGTAACCCCTTGAATCTGACAAATAATGCGTAGGTTTCACAAAAGCTCTGGACAGGATTTAAAGCTGTCATATGAGACATCTTATAGTGCTGCTTAGGGGGCTTAGGGCTTTTTTTAGTATTATGAAAAAAGTTAGGCCAAAGTGATAATATGGCTTTTGTTACTAGATCTTAGAGGACTGCCAGCGCTCCAATCACTGAAAATAATTCAGCTTATGAGATTTCGGGTTAATTCATGGCTATATGTACACACACTCATATACAGTGGTGAAGGGGGACAGGCTGAAGCAGCATAACAGATCAAATCAATTTGGAAAACTTACTATATTTCTTCATTCCAAAAACATTCTGGAAACTGTAAATTTGACAGTGAGAGAATCAGTCCCCTAGAAGATAAATTACATCTTCCTCCACTCCTACCAAACACAGATTACTGCAAATCTATAACTCTTATTACAGAGAATATATATTTAGGTACAAACTGGTGATTTTTAACTGACATCTAGTAATTAAGACACTTTGATTGGCACCAGTAAGTTTAATATCCAGCAAACCAGGAATATCAAGTTTTGAGTCCAAGCAAACAACAACAACAACAACAAAAAAAAACCCCATCCATACATCCCTTGTCAGAGGAGAGCAGAGTTTTAAACAATAATGACACAGTCCATTACTTTGGTGGGAAGAGAGGGATGACATGATGACATGGCATAACAATTCAGGGAAAAAAAAAAAGGAGATTAAAAATAGAAACATGTCTTCTGGAAAGTTCAAATAACAGACCACTACAATATTTTAACATTTTCAATTTGTTTGCATCTCAACAAAGTACAACATAAGAGAATATATAACACATACTTACAGCTTCAAATAAGCCACAAGCATCGTCTTTAGTCATTCTCTCTTTTTAAGGCAATAAAAGGGCTGCACAAACAGCACAAAGATTGCTCTGGCTGAAGAAAGCTGAGCACAGTGCTAGCCTAAGGAATACTTTCAAACGTAATGTCCACCCCAACCCCAAACATCAGTACAAGCAAACAAAGAAAAATTGCTGCAATATTGCCAGAGATTTTTATGCTTGGAAATAAATTGTTGAATCGAGGACATTTTGTACCTGTGTTAGCATGACTGTCTCCTAAATCTCGGTGCTGTTGCAAAGATAATGACAATGGATAGACCTGTCTGCCCCAAGAGGGAAAGACATTTCAGACAGTGACGCAGTTCGCTCAGAAAACTCTCACAGCAAAAGAAACTGAATCTTTCCACTGTGTTAATCATAGGGCTTGGATGGTACCAGGCACTACTTTTCTAAAACTAAAGCTTCCTCAAATTTAGCAAAGAAAAATTGCAGCAGGAAGTAAAGATACTACTTTGTGCATTGGATAGTAAAATACATGGCAAGTTCACCACTGCTTATATGGAAGTTTCCAAGAGTAAGTCCAAATACAATTCTTGCATGCTAATCCTACCTCTGCAGCATCAAGCCCATTGATATGATGAATCTGTATATGAAGACATGACATCTCTCACAATCAGTTCGGAATGAGAAATTCTTCCCACTTCCAATCCACAAACCCTTCTTTAATAAAATCATGTGCTTATTCAGTCTGTTAGTCAAAGCAACATCATTGGCAACATATTTGGCCTTACATAGAGGCATACAGTGATAAGCTATAAATAAGTACTCAGAAGCAGCTATTAAAACTTTGTCTCTCTAAACCATCAGGAGTTCACACCCCTAAAGTTAGCAAAGTGGATGAAATCAGAGACAAAAATTGTATTCTTAAAAACAGGCACTGAAACAATTATTTTTAAATTGCTATTAATAAAGTAAATCAACTCTATGTGATGTCTTAAATTTACCTTATTAGACAGCCTAAAATACAAATTATTAGTAGTCTTATTTTCCTAAAAACACACAGAAGCCTGGAAAAAAAAATCATGATAGTCAGGATACTTTTGTGTGCAAAACAAGACAAAATTACTTGCTCTCTTTTTTTAAAATGCATGTTCTAATGCAAATTCTCAGCTAACATTGCAATATCCACATTAGTAACTTTAGGACCAGTCACTTTAGTCAGAGCCTCTAGAAATGGTGCAAGTTTTCTTATTACTAGAGGAGGTGTGGGAAAGCGGGATGACAAGGCGTACTTTTGCAGCAGCAAGGACCTGTGCTGCAGTTGCCTCATGCACTTATCAGCGGGCTAAGTTCCCACCTACAGGAGAAAACAACAGAGGAAACATCAAAAAGAATAAAAGTTTTTAAAAATGTACACAGTATCATCTTCCTTCCAAAGCAAGTGCAAGTAATGTTAAGTATTTTCTCAGGTGGTCTCTCTGCTGGACCTCTCTCAGAGCCATTGATTACAAATGCATGCTTTAACATAAGAGCAAAGCCCCAAGACAACCAAGACACCAGGCAACATCTTCTGTGTTCTTCTGCTCTTGGGCCTGTGCTATGCAGTTTTCTTCTTCAGCTGCTCCTACCTTACAAAATGAGCGCAGGAGCACTAATCCTTGTCCATGTCCCTGCAGAAGGATGTCTCATATGAACAACACAAGACACAACCATTGTGAACTTACTGCACAGGCACCTCTTGCCACGCTGTGTAGACTTGCTACATCTCCTCAAATTGCTATGCAACTTTCACATCCCAGTCTTCAGGAGACTAGTCTTGGCATAACTTAGATTGAGATATGCTTCTTAAACAGGATGCCCTTCATTTGGGCCACCTTGCCAAAAAGGATAAGGCAGACTGAGCCCATTTTCATTAATGAAATTCCTACAAATAGCTTCTGCAGAAGGCCTAATCCTATACTACCGAAATTACCCAGTGCTGCTGCTGATGCTCCCAAGTAGGTCACAGCTCACAAGAACATCCCCCACAGAGCAATCAGTCCCCCACAAGAAAAAACAACTCAGTATCAAATTCCAATGCAATGCACTACCAAAATGAAAAATAGTGCCAGCTCAAACATTATCAGAAGCACGTGCCACTCGAGCGGAAGAAATTAAAAAAAAAAATCTTCCTCAAATTATAGTTTTACTACACACAGAAAATCCTGAATTTCTCTGAGGTTGTCAGAGTCCAACACTGTCTTCTCAGGTTCCTTTAGCCAATCCATGCATGAAGGGTATAATGTTCAGTATCAAAATTCCTTATTGGAAGATATTTGACCTTACTCAGGATTTGATTTAGTGGAGTGACACAGTAATATACTTGTATTGCAAGACATTCAGTAGAATACAGCAGTGGCAACATATAGTTGGATTACAATACAAATGTGATTCCCATTACTGGGCTCTCCCTGTCCCAACTCCAGGCATATCAAATGCCATGAAGAAATATGTGGGTGGAAACCATCTCAAGCCTGTTACTCTCTTCCAAGTTCTTTTGTTAGTTGAGAGAAACATTTGCAGCACCACTCAATCCACTCAACTGTAATGTGACTATATTACAACCAGTACAGACATTTACAACAACAACAAACAACAGCCACCTTCCAGTACCATGTGTTGAGATAAATTCAATTTTCCCTGCAACAGCTATAGTCAGTCATGTCCCACATTCTTCCTTGAGTTTCCTGGGCAAAATACTCCTGCCTATCTCCTGTCAGCAGGGTTTTTTTTGCTCACCATAGCACTACAATAATCATTACTGAGCCAGAAGAGAGAGAGAAGGGAAAACATATCTTTCTGTACTGCCAAATTTCTGAGCAGAGTCCAATAGTCCCTATACATAATGGCAAAGATAAAAAAAATTTAAAAAAGTTTTCCTAAAATAATGCAGTTTTGCATAAGTGAAAAAGAAGATCCAATAATATTAAGAACTTACTGTGTGAGAAGGAAAGACAGAAAAGCCTTTTCCTTGTCAACTTTATATAAAGAACTTACAAGGCCAGGGCAAGAGTCAAGTTATTTGGCACAGATAGCTAGACATTCAGTGTACACATCTAGTTGCATTCTGAGTGGGGAAAAAAAAAGCAGTGGAACTTGCATCTTTTTTGTGGGATCTTCTATATCTGCAGATGGTCACCTTTATATGATTTAAATTAGTCATCTATGTTTCTTCTACAGAATGAGAGGTCAAATAGATCACTCACAACACACATTACCTCTCTCTTGGCTACAGAGAAGGGCAAGAGTTTCACAAGGCTTATAAACTTTTGAAAGAACCATCTATGTTAGAGAGTCTCCTTAAACATTTATCTCATGTAGAAAGCAGGAATGTGCAGCCATAAAATATTTTTGACACTCCAAACATATGAATTCTGTGAGGTCTTTTTTAAGAATCCACCAAAATGGCTAACAGCTCTGAAACATGTCATTCACAGCACTTACCGCTGCCCCACAGATGCCATATCACATTCAAGAGGTGAAGTGATGGGCCCATCATTACATAGGGCTGCAAGCAGCCCCACACAGACAAGGCCTGGCCCTGCAGAGACTCAGGCTACCATTGTCACCACTTCTTGAAAGTCTAGACTCCAAAACCGGATTATCTTTAAGCAAACTTCAGGCTTCTCTGACACCACCTGCCACACCACGGAACAGCTCAGAGCCCACAAAGCTTGTACCACTTGACTCGGCTGAAGTCCAAACATGAACAAGGGAAGACGGGCTTGGCTACTTGTTTCAAAACACCATGGTTGGCTCTATCTTCTTTGCAAGAGTAATTCTTTGCAGTTTAAGAATAGTTTGCATATATGTTACAGTCAAATGCACCCCTTCACTAGTAATTGAGAAATCACATCTAAGATATGTGTGAAAAGCAGTAACACCAGTCAGTATATTTTGTGAAAAAAATTTGTAAGCTGCTGTGCTCAAATAAATCCTCAAAGCCTAGCTTCCCTCCTTCCCAAGGAGTAAGGATATTGAAGCTTCTGACAACAACAAATACCAAACAAAAGCTTCATATCAAGTTTTATGAATTAAAAAAAAAAATATATATAACTGTAGTTTCCATTTGATGGCTTCCAGATTGAGTTTTGTCAGCTCATGTCTTCTTCTTCCTGAATATTCCTCCTGCAGTTCAAGATTTTATGGTTTCTTCATGAAACAAATAAGAAGTCTTCCTTGGAAGCCAAAGAACAAAAGAGGAAAGAAAGCTACATCTTTTTTCCCTTACATAAAATTGACATTGCAGGACACAATGATGCCCCCCAGGTAGGGAGAAAAAAAAAAAGAAAAAAAAAAAAAGATGTAGAAAGGAAGCTGGCTGCATTTGAAAAAAAAAAATCATAAATAAAAGATTTACTGAATAAGAGTTCTCCCTGCAGAGCAGAGAGAGAACACCGTGCAAGTTAGCACTGGAAAGACAATAGAATGACCTGTCAGCAGCATGCTTCCTTTACCAGGAAGAGTAAGTGAGCATCTAGCTCTTAAAGACAGCAGTGCCTCCTCTCATTCTCCAAGCCAAACTGCTTAGGATGATATGCCTACAATCTGTGGGAACAAAACACTCAAGCACTCATGAGGGGATCCTCAGAATTTTGGACATAACTGCTGCCAGGCAGAGGAGAAATCCTTGCTGATTGTCAAAGTCTTTTCTGTTCTCCTTTTCTTGAGCCTTCCATAGACCACTATAAGAAATCACCTTCACTCTCTCACATTCACCAGCTCCTTTCATGCATTGGCACAAAGGTCTATGAAATCCAGTGCACTTGCAGAGGCAGGAGGAGAGCAGTACTTGGACAGGCCACATACCTACAGCCAGAACAGCCCCACCTGCTTGCAATGCTGTGGCACTTGGGAAGGGCTGGAGCCTCAGCCTTTGCACAAATCCATATGTGAAGACACTGAGGAATCCCAGCATATCGTTCCATGGGCCTTCACCAAAAGCAAAAGAGGGTAACGATTTCTGAATCCGACAGGCCCACTCTTAACCTTTTGGACCCACTTTATCACTACAGGAACCTGGCAGCCTCCTGACTGAATCAGTCTGTTGCCATTTACTGCACGGCTTTAAAACAAACTTCTATGATAAAAGTGGAAGGGATGTTCTTAGGAGCAGGTGGTCACCCTTTTGCTCATCAAAAGGGAAACTGCATAATTTGCTCCAGAATATGACTCATTACAGGTGACAAGATGAGGACAAGTTTCTCCTAAAAATGGTGGAAAATTGGACGAGAACAATCCCCTTCTCAGGGACACAGTATGGATGAGAGTAATCAAAAGCTTGATGGAGAAGTGAAGAGATATTTTGCAAGTCTGACAACAAAGCTCACGAACAACTACGACACAGAACAGTGCAATTCCTGACAAATCTACTAGTAAAGAAAGACACCAAATAAAATAAGATCCACATGTTCTCATACTACACATTACACATCAATGGCTGGACTAATGCATTTTAATTTCAAAATATCTGTGTGGGTCAAGAGGAGAAACCAAACAGTGAAATTTGGCCTTTGGAATGAACTTCTAGTCTGCCTACAGCCAAATCCATATTTTCACACTTGTTTCAACGCAAAGCAGGTTCTTCCAAATAGTTTAAGCATAAATAAAAAAAGACAGATCTAGAATTCAAGTACAGTCAAATTTATTTTGCCAGACTGATGAGATTCCCAAGAGAGTAGGGCAGTTCATATCTCAGCATATTGGAACAACACAGGTGAACAGTTAGAACTCAGGCAGATGTAAGAAGAAAGGGTTCAGAAGGCTGACATTTAGCAAAGATCTCTTTTTTTAATAAAACACCCTGAATCGAAGAGTTACTAAATTAACAACATACATTTCTTGCTCAACTTCTTCTACTGTATCATTAATGTTAGTGAACAATATCTTTTTATTTTTCTTATTTTATTGTTATTTTGTTATTTTTGTTCATTTTCTTCCTCCCTCACAACATCAAGAAGGGCTTTCCCTGTCCCTCATAAGGGCTGATACTTCAGTGACCACACACAGTACAAACACCAAGCAGGAGATTCACAGAATCACACAGAATCACAGAATGCTTAAGGTTGGAAGGGACCTCTAGAGATCATCTAGTCCAACCCCCCTGCTCTAGCAGGGACATCTACAGCACATGCCACAGGGTGGCATCCAGGCAAGTTAAAGCATTCCAACCCATAACGTCAAGATTTACTTCAAATAGAATAGTGCGGCTTATTTGCAGCATCTACAACATTAGACTTCTCAAAAAAAGGTGTAACTAGATCCTGGGCAGCCAATGTGCCCTAGTCTGCCTTCCACCACATCTCCCTGCTCATCTCTCCTTCCCATGTTAGCCACTTTTCCCTGAGCATGGCCCATACCTGCCCAGAGCTGCCCAGTCCCCATGGACCCTGTGTTCTCATGCAGCAGCCCTGCAGTGCTGCAGACTGGAGGAAGCAGTGAGCAGTACCTAGCGCATGCCTTATTTGGCCCTCCTGAATGGGAAACAACTTTCACAGCTGATCTAGATACTCTCACTCAGCAAGATCTGCTCATGTTGATTTTCTAATAAACGGCTTTTCAAGGCAAGTGCTAGGTCTCAGCCTACACAGTTCCATTTTTTTTTTCTTTCCTGCAGCTGCCTGCAACTTCAAACCAAAGCTAAAGTAATCCAAAATGCAGTTAGGTCAGAGCTCAGCAAGTTTTTACCTCCTGTTTTTTATTATTTTTTCCTCCCAAGAAGTGAAAGTAAAGCAACAAATCTTTGGCAGTCATCAGCAGATGCACAAAATAGGACAGCTGGTGCCGCTCTGACTTAGAAAAGAGCATGAGTCAGTTCTAATTGGTCTGTCAATTTGATTGCTGAGTGTCTTTTACCTGTCCAGACATGCTAGTATAAAGCAGTGCACTTTCCACATATTCATATCATTTTGCATTTGAGCAATAAGCACTACCTTACTTGTAATTTCGGTACAAAATGTACTGAAATAATTTGGAATAAAGAGAAGTGAATGCTGTAAAACCAGAGAAACTTGCCACCTCAACTTTCCCTAATGAGGCTTCTCTTACTATCACAGTGGTGTAGCGCTAAAAGCACACTTTAAAACATAATTCAGAATTGAAATCTAAACATATACAGAACTCTAAGCCTCATGTCTCCTGTGAGTTGTGTTACTTGCCTAAATTTGGAGGGGTTTAGTGGTGGTAGGCAACAGAATTTTCCTTTAAGAGTGGAGGACATCTGTTTCCATCAACTCTTTCCTAAAGCTTCATTTCATCACCTAAACCTACACCTCCTGCTCACTTAAACTGATTACAGAGCACTGCACTTTTCCCAGGTTTTAAGACACCCAGTATAGAGCTTAGAACACAAGAGCAGCAGTCTCCCTAACTGGTACTCTCTGGAATTGCATCCAGTTGTAACAACAAAATCTGATGATAATCAGGAAATCAGGCCTCCATATCAAGAAGCTTTTGTTTAATTTTTTTTTTTGGGGGGGGGGGGGAAAAAAAAGAGAGACCCTCATTACAACTTTCTCTAGCAATGGCATCACAACTCACAGTTTGTGGATGTTTTTACCTTAGTCCTCTACTCCTATCTCTTCCCTGAAGTTAAGCATAGATTATGTAGGCTGATAAAAAAACAGCTGTAGAAGAGTTCTCAATTCTGAGAGAGCCTGAAAAACATGAGCTGCAAAGCCACAAGCCAACCCAATTGCACATCAGGTCCCATATGTCAAGGCTTTAGATGAGCAGGTTTATTTTTGGCTTCAAATATTAATCCTTCCCTCTCTTTTTGAACTAAAGGAAGAGCAGAAAACTTTCAATATTAAAGGTAGTGCAATCCTCATTAACCTTAATGGAAATTAAATATTATAGTATCAGAATGGGCTCTTATTTTTCATCTGTATGTTTTACCGTTCCCTAACGTTATTTGGAAACTCTCTGAGGTCTTTCCCAAAGCCACTCACCATGGGGGTGCGGATGAAAACTGCACATTTGTTAATAGTGCCAAGGCGGCACTGGCCGCAAGCGGGAATCTTTTTAGCCTGAATAGCAATAGCAGAAGTCAAAGCCAGCCAAAAACCTTTCAGACACTGCCTCTCTGCAGACACTGTGCCAGGTGGCACTTGCTTAAAGCTATACCTATGGAGCTGACGACAACAAGCAATCTGAGGATCTATAGCTGCCTGCTTCCCCCTCAGCACCCCTGGCAGACTGACAGAAGGGCAATTACTTGTCCTTCAAAAGGGAAGGAAACCAAGGGGAGAACTCTTTTCCTCCAGTTACTATATCTTTTTAAGTATATCTAACACTTAAAGATCTACTAACAGATATCCCAGTCCTGCAAGCAATGTTACCCCTAACACAAGGATGAATCAGAAGTATAGCAAAAGAAAGGAGACAATAGGCAAATTTCAGCAACACAAAGTTTTCACACAGACACCAGCAACTTCAGGATGTCTACACGCAGAAATACCCAAACCTAGAGACCAGCTGACACCATGAGGGGAACAAGAATCTCCCCCTTCTATTTAGTGTTTACAACAAACTTGTTAAGTTGGAAAGAAGGTGATATTGGGTTAAAAGATGTTTAGGGCTCACGGCTGTACCAAAGCTGCTCACCTTGCATGATCAGGGAGCACAGCGACACATTCTAAGCTGCAGAGCAACAATTTCCTCTTTTCTTATTTTACCTGACACAACAAATTGCATCTCATGTTGCCTTTTACCTTTAGGGTGTATTTAATCCCCAAACACAGAGTACGCAAAAAAGGTACCAGTTTTGTAAACTTCCTAACATTCTTTTGTGACATTACAGCACTAGCGAAAGAAAAAAAAAAGTTAGTTTTACAAACCATTTTACAATGACAAAGCAATCAAAACTGAATTGTTTATTTTAAATAAGCAAAGTGGGCTATTCTTCAATGCTAACAAGCTAAACTGTGATTCTTCCCAATCTTTCTGCATCATGCGACCTAATATTTGACAGGTCTTAGACATCTTTAGATTTCCAGTGAATTTAAAACTAATGCTTGGAGATCTTAGCAATATTCTGCACCATCATGTTATCTTGTTCCAAAAGTGAGAGTACCATGGGAAAAGTGGGTAGAAGTTCCTTGAGCACAAATATCTGGAGGTTTGAGTGCGTTACAAAAGCCCAGAATGGGCATTTCTACAGTAATCTTTAAATATAAAGGAACAGCAGGAGTGTAGATTAAATCTCCCTTCTCCTGAGACTGATGTTTTTTGTTAACATTTTTTAATCCTTCTAGGTCCCTTTATGTTATTTCCCCTAACCATACCAGAGGTTGCAAGAAACAAAGGGGACCCAAGAACAGATGATGAAAGTGATTAGAGGCTTAGAAAGACTTCCATATGAGGAGAGCTTATAATAAATAAATAAATAAATAAATAAAAGGCCTTGCTTATAGAAAAGATTAATGAAAAGGATCATAAGAGAGACATAGAAGATAAGAAGACACACTGTAGAGGATGTTTTACATTACTAGGAAGCAAGAAAACAAGAGGATTTCTATATATTGTGTAACTGGTTTTGTCATCATGGAAAAACCAGCTCATGCACAGAACAATGGCTCTACTGCTAGTCTGGTATCCCCAAGGTTGAAAGCTTGGTGAAGATCCCACAGAATCACAGAAGGATTGAGGTTGGAAGGCACCTCTAGAGACCATCTAGTCCAACCCCTCTGCTTCAGCAGGGACACCTACACCTGCTGACAGAAACAGGGGCGGCATTTGGGACACACGCTTTCCAGGCCTTCTACTTCTTAAGAAAGAACATCCACTTCTGCTTCAGGTAGTGTGTGTTTGTTTGCATTATGAAGAGATAACTACTAGCATTTCAGATATCTCTACCACTAATAGGAGACAGTTCACCTGAACAGGCTACATTCTACAGGAAATTGCATACTTAGCCCTGTCAGCTTCTCTCTGGAGCACCTGGTGCTAGTTAAAAGCAGGACATACCCCTGCATAGACTTCTAATGGGACTCATATGCTCCAGGTGCATCAGAAGCAGCTTTTTAGAATTACAGAATTAGAATTGCACCACAACTAATAGTGGTCTTACACTACACTACACCATGTACAGACTAAGTCAACCTTCTCACAGTTCTTTCAAGGAAACAATCAGGATTCCTCAAAATACTTTCCCTCCTTAAACTGCAATAACTTCTTCTTTTTGCCCTACTTAGGAATGAACCAGGTGCTCTTCAATCAAGAGTTCTATCACTTTGAGGCACTGGAGCCTTTGCAGAGAACAGGCACTGGGGTCACCAGAGAGTTGCTAGCAGAGCACCCACAATCTCATCATTCACATGTTCTCAGAGCAACCTATTGAACAGGCCCATTGCCTCACACTGAGCTGAACAGCTTCTTAACCTCAGCAAGAACTTTTTAAAAACCCTTTCCCCTCAGATTCTCCCATTTAAACACACAAACTTACATTCACAGTAAGTTTTTCTACAGATTCTGCAAGCTGAATTTGGGATATATTCTCTAAGAGAATATTTCCCTAGAGAAGAGTAGCAGTTTTGGTGTTGCCTCCCTCCCAGTCTGTAGAAAAGGCTTCATTCTCTCATAAGATAAATGTGCTTGAGGGATGCAGATAGTGGCTGCATCCCTCAGGGCTGAGGAAGTCCTTCAAAACTGCCCAACCAAAAATCAGACTCAGCAATCCGTCACAGAAATTGCAGACCCAGCAGCTACTTTGCCCTTTTCTTCCCCCAAATTGTATCTACTAAACTTTTCTTTCTCCATTACTATATATTTCTCTCATCCCACTGATAAAGTCAACTCCAAGCCTTCCTGCAAATAAGCAAATCTCCCTGGTTGATTTGGGTTAACCAAGTGTCTCAAATATTTTTTGGGAACAGCAGTCCTGACTACATTTGCACCCTATTTTCTTTCTCCTTTCTTACATAACACCATTTTTTCATTCATAGTTGTTTCTTCATCCTCCTGGTTAAGGAAAAACAGGATTGTTGAAGTTATCAGGGTCATTTACTTAGGAAGAAAATCCTACTTGTCTTGGATAAGCACAAGTGGATTTAACTCAAGCTTTCACCTTCACCTGGAACACACAACCTGCTGCTACCATCTCTGGCAATTATATTACAAGGTCTGCGATGTGCAACACAGCTTGTAAAGCAATGCACTTACAGCAGACTACCAAAGTGTTAGAGTCGTATTTCCAGTTCTCATGATTGCAGAAGGGGAAGGAGAGGCTAAGACCAATTAAAAGAAAAGCAAAATTACACGAAGACCCACATCTCTCCAAAAATTGTCCTAAACAGGAGATTTTTATTTTTCAATTTGCAAATGTTCTGAATATTAATCACGATATTTTATGCTTTTAAGCAGATTGTCTGCTCTTGTAGAGAGAAAGCTTCAGATTCAACTCCTAATCTTGCCAAAAATCATCCTTAGAAGTATGCAACTTTCTTCTACGGCCACCGGAAACTAGTTTGCACGCTAATCTTAAAGCAAGAACAATGAGGAAAAGGCAATTAGTTCAACTTGTAGAAAGAAAAACAAAGGAAATAGATAAAATTCTTAACTGGTACATGACTTGAACATGCACCTAGCTTATGGTATGAAGAAGACCTTAGAGAGTGCTCCAGTAGAAAAGCCACAGTGTGCGTAAGGTGACTGATTTAAAAACATTTCATTATGCAGGTACAATCTGAAGCTCACCCTCTCCTTCCAGCACTATCAGTTAATGGGCTAGAGGGGATGGAAAGAAAGACTAACGGTCAGGGCAGGGGGAGAGGAAAAAAAAAGCGTTTTTTTCTCCACAAATAGCTAAGCCCTACACTTCAAACTGGGATGCTCATTTACTGACAAGCTCAAGATCTTGTAAGCAGCGAAAACAGTTTTTGCCAATAGGAACCAGCCAGAGTGACTTTTTTCTTCACGTTTTCCTGCAGTTCAGAGCAACAGCAAGCTGCTTGAAACCCGCTTTAGCTGAGCACATAGGTATGAACTGAAACCTGTGCATAAACTAGAGCCTCCATCAGTGGCAGAGTCATCCCACAAGCTACTAAGGATCCGAGCGAATTACGAGCACTGCAAACACGCGGTTTTAGCAACAAAACATCAAAGCACGGAGATAAAGCAAGCTGAGCTCGCCAGAAGACCGAAAGGAAAAGTGTCCCACCAAGTCGTGTATCGCAGGTATATAACACATTCTCACTTAGCATCCCTAACACAGGCGGATAAACCTTTTCCGTCAGCCTCCTGCTAGTCACCGCTGTTGACTTTGGTGAGTAAGCTCTCTCTCGCTCTCACCCCGGGCCGGTTTCTGCCGCGGATACAGCCGAACCCGCTTTCTGTTATGTCAACAGCCGCCTTCCTTTCCCCCTGGCCAGCAGCAGGGCGGCAGCGAGCGCCGGCCCGAAAACTTCCCGCGGGACCCAGAGCCACGCGGGGCCGCTTCGCAGCAGCCCCCTGGCCGCAAACGCGTTTCGCCTCGGGGACACCCCCCTCCCCAGCACGGACACCGGCGCGGGGACGACGAGAGCGTTACCCGCGTCTTGCGCCGCCGGTGCCGCTCCGGGTCCGAGTACGTCCTGTCCACGGCCAGCGCCGTGTCGCTGCCCGGCATGCCGGCTCCGCTGAGGTGCGTGTGGGGAAGGGGGGGGGCGGCAGCCGGCTCGGCGCGCGGGCAGGGGGCCCGCCAACGGTCGCACTAACGGTCGCGCCAACGGTCGCGCCTCTGAGGGATCGCAGCCGCCGCCGGTGCCGCCGTCGCGGTGCGGGAGGGCCGGGAACGCCCCTCCGGGCGTTCCCGGCCCTCCCGCACCGCGACGGCGGCACCGGCGGCCGTGACGTGAGGTGTCCCCGTACAAAATACTATTATTAAGCGCAGTCAAAGGTCTTTTTTTTTTTTTTTTTTTTTTTTTTTGCACAATCCGTACTCTAAACAGGATGCTGGGGCTTCCTTGTAGAGGTTATTGGACTTGTCCTGCAAAGGGGTTTTTTTTGGGTTTTTTTTTTTTTTTTTTCCCCAACGTTTTGTGGCAAGCTGTCTCCAAGGGGAAGGAGGACGTGGTAAGAGGCGGCAAATGGGACGGTGCTGACTGATGTGGGGAGTGCAGTTATCCGCCGGCACGTTGTCGCCGTTCTCGGTTTGTTCTGCCAAAAGGTGAGCCTTTCACGGGGAAGGAGATCCTCTGTTTACCCGTAAGCAGCACAAGCTACCGGGAGATCACACCAAAAGGTACAGATGGCAGGGCTAGGTGGTAACCTTCATTCAGAAGGGCTGATGTTTATGAATGTTCAGATGTCAAAATAAAACTTTAAACCTTCTTCTCCCTCCTCCTCTCCCTCTGCTCTCCTCTCCCTCTCCTTCTCCCTCTCCTCTCCTCGGCCCCAGTACTAACAGACACGCAGTTTGTGAGCACCCATCTTCCACACAGCAGGGATCTCCTACACTAAGCCTATCCGTGTATCTTAGTGAGATGCAGTGACAGAGGGTGAAGAATAACGAAACAAATGAAGAAAGCCAGAGGGCGGTGACAGAAGTTCTGCTTTCCTTCCCCTGCCCACTACACTTGGTGCTGTGAGATGAGATTCAATTTCAGATCCCTTCCTTATTCTTTTACAGTATGGGAAATTTTTGCTAAGTAATTCCTCACTGCTGCTGGTGACAGCGACAGCAATGGTGAAACAGGCTCAGTATAAATGCATGGCAGGAGCCTCTTGCATTTTATATGCTTTGAATAAGAGACATTACCAGCGGTAAATGACAGCTGTGCTTTAAACCCAAGAACTGCCCTGGAACGATCTGTTTACATTAAAGATGACCTGCACTGCAGAGGCTAACGCACAAAAGCCTCCCTTGGGCAATGCGAGGGCTTGTTGCTCATGAGCTCACAAATCTCCCTCTGCCTCTCCGTGTGTGATTGGGGCCCTTCCGGGAAGGAACCTGCCTGTCCAGGTTCAGCCGCCTTGATACCACCGTGGGGTGCTGCAGGATCGAGATCGCCCGCCAGGGCCACGTTCAGCTCATTGCTGCTGCACACCAAGGAGTGCCCCACTCCAAAACGTGCCCCCACACAGCTTGCACTGCCGCCACAGGACACACAGCCCGCATCTCCAAGGACTGCACATGCCGGGGGCTCTAAATGGCACCTTTTACCCCAAATGAAAAGGAGCAAGTCAAAACCTTAGTCCGGCTCCAGCCCATAGGCACAGGAATTGCTTTCAGGAATTGCCACCCCAAGCCACCGCTTGGAGACGTGCACACAGCACGTCTGAAACCACGTGAGCCACCAGAGAGACGACGTCTGGGCCCTAGGAGCAGTGGGAGAGCAGCACCCAGCTCTGCTCCTGGTGCTGTGCTGCTGTAGCTCACAGGCAACTCAACGCACAGTGTGCGCCTGAGGGCTGCAGGTAAGGATGGGGGGAACCTGTCTATTTGTCCATGAAGTGCGTTGTGTGGCCAAGGTATACCTGTAATTTATACAGGTACACCATACACACATATAATTTATACAGATATACCACACACACACAAAACTTATACAAATAAATTATGTATTCTGAATGGGTGACAGCACTTACTTCCATATCGACAGACAGTGTCGAATGCAGGATTGGGACAGCTTTGCCAGTCAACCAGAAAACACAGCTGGGTTATGAGAGGACAGAAAAATTAATGATTGTAGAAGTCAGCAGTACCTCCTCCCAGTGAGTGTTATTACAACACTGAAAAGCTGCCATAGCCCCTCTAGTTTCACTGCGGGGGCTCTCTGCTTGCAGGGGTGCAAGGTACGGGAACACGGAGCCCACGTCTCCTTCCTCCCATCCACATGAACCACCACGAGTCTTTGAAGTGTGCGTCTACTAAATCTAATTTGCTCCCATTTGAAAGCTCTTCTTTAAAATTACATTGAGAGGGAACTGTGTGAAATATATTTGGTATGTTAATGTTAATTTGGTATGTGCACTTTCCTTCTGCCAAACTTAAATATATGACATTCAGCTCTGATCTGAGTGATAAGGATTTGAAAGATTAACATCAACTAAGCAGAAAAGCCAAAATGCCATTATGTTTAATTGGCATAAAGTTTCCAAGTGCTTGAATTGCACAATAAATATTTTAAAGGCAGAAAATTACAAACAAAAAAGCCCCACAGCATAGCATGGACAATGTGCATGAGGCTAAATAAATTTGGATATGTCATCATTTAAAAGTATCCAGCAATACCTTCTCTTTACTCACCCAGATAGTGCAATTTATGAAGGAGCAGATGCTGGATTAGTACTATATGTTACTGTTCTACAGGACAGTTTTCACTGAATAAAATATTTGCCATATTTCCTCTTTGTTTGAATTGTTAAGAGGTATTAAATTCATTTTACTTCCATCTTAATGTTTTTTATGGATAAAACTTAAGTCCATTAATTGAAATTTTGCCAATTGCTCCGATATTCAAGTGTTTTACCACATATCTCTGCATATTCATCATCAAATTCATTCACTGACAATATCCCAAAGATAGATGGCAGACCTCCATAACTTTTTGTATATAAATATCAATGCAGACTTCTTAAAATTATTAAATGGCAGCATGTAATTTCCAATGGTAGAAATATATACTCTCCTGGAATACAACTTTATAATGCAGTCTTCTGGAATCATGATTTATATTGGGATTTATGTTTAGTGAGTTTAGGCATGCTGCTAGCTGACTAAGAAGGCAAATGATAAGATAGGCCATTTCCTGCCTTCTGACTATCTTGGGGCTGGCAGATGTTTCAGAATGGTCTGTGAGACAAAACAGATTTTAAGCAGAAATATAAATTCTAATTTTTAACATATACTTACATTCTCATCCTTTTGGACCTTTTAAAATCATTACCTTATAAACTGTTACACGTTATGAAATTTGTATAAGGGATAATTTTTGAAAGGTTTTACTTTTCAGCTTTGTACTTCTACAACTAATAAGGTGTATAAGACAGTATGATTTTCTCATCCTTTGGACCTGTGTTTTATACAAATAAACAATAATAACCCTGTTTTGTAATGTTTCTGCTAACTGTAGCAACAAGGGTTACAATCTTGGCACTGCATTTCAGGGGAGATTCCCCTTAATGCCCATGAAAGGAAAATGTTACAGCAAATGTTACAGCATGGGATCTCCAGAAAGTGCAACTCCAGTGGAGATGCACCATTTGTTAATAAAAATTCTTATTCCAGTACACAGGAATACCCTTTTCTGGAGGAAAAAGAATCATTTTTGTTTCCAGTGCAATTGCATCTTGGATTTTCCTTGTAAAGTTATATCTATGCAGGGTGGGTTTTCTTCTCCACATTCCCAACTGATATAGTCATATTGATAAAGAATTTATTTTTAAAGCAGGAGAAGGGTAGGGAGGCTCCATTTCCTCAGTGGGCTGATACCACTGAAGAATTGCACAGAAAACACCCTGCAGCAGCCAGGCAGCTCTGGGACGGCAAGAAGCGAGTCCCCCTCTGACCCCTCCTGTGACCACTATGTGTGGACCTAAAGCTTTCCTGAATGACAAAGCTGTCCTATTTCCTTAAAAAAAAAAAAAAAAGAATTAAAAAAAAAAAGAGATGTCTGCAGCAGGGCTTGGGTCAATCTCTTCTGGACTGCTTCTGCCTGGGCGACAAGCAGTCCCTCACTTCATTTTTGTAACCACCTCAGGGCTAAAATTTTGCAGATGTCAGATAAATTTCTCAAGGCCAGTATAAAAGTATGACATTCTCAAGAATCTCACGGGCATATATTTACAGATCAAAACTGAGAAAAAAATTGTAATAATTATAGGCTTACTAGACAAACTAATCTTTTTACAATATTCCCTTAAATTTGCTTGTGTGCTTTTCTCACACACCCTTATAAAAAATTTTATTTGAAGTACTTTAAAGGCAGAAATTGAATGTTCCAGCTTCTCTATGCTGCTAATAGAGAATAATTAGCACGTTGGCTTTGAAACAGCTCCACTTTTGAGCGTTAGATCAGTGGAAAGCACTGTAGCAACGCACAAACCTTAATAGCAGCATTAGAATTCTAATAGCAGCACAATATATATCATAAGTAATTACAGTCCTATCGACTAGGTATGTAAAAGTTATGACAAAGTAATACAGCTTGTTACCCAGCAGTTTTAGCTGAGAGGCTGTACTACATAAATCACAGCACTTTTCCCAGAGACAATCGGCATTGTAGAGCCATATTCTGTGAGCAGAAATGGGGGTATCTTGTCACTGACCGGCACGCAAGAATTCCACTGATTTTCAGCTCTTGAAATGCACAGGCTGATACAGTTGGGAAGTGATGGAGCTTATTCCCCATTAACACTTGCCAAAATCTCACATTTCTCCCAATGAAAGGTTGTACTTTTCCTAAAGGAAACCTTTTCTCATGCTTTTCCTCCTTTAAATAACATAAGCAACATATCACAAACCTTTTACAAAAACATAGCAGAAAACCATTCTTAACAGGGAGTTTTTCTCAGAAAGTAGGGGGGGAAAAAAGCTCTTTTTCACGTGGCAAGTTTTCCTTGGCAGACCTACCATTTCCCGGGAGTCGCGCTGTGTGCCTCAGGACCTCGATGCGCGGCGGGTCGGCGTGCCGGAGCCGAGGCGTGGGCCTGCCCTTGCGCGGGCAGCCCGGGCGCCCAGCCGCGGGGACAGCCTCGCCGGGCTCATCGCGCCGCCGGCTCCCCCGTGCCAGCCCCGCTCGGCATCGCGCCGCTCGGGCTGCGCCTGCGTCCAGGTGCCGCGCAGGGAGGAGACGCGCAGGTGGGCCCTCCCAGGAGCACGGCGTGACCCCAGAGCCCCAGCGAAACTACGCGCACGGCGCAATATCGGCGGCCCCAGGGCTATAAACACGCACGGCCAGCTCCCGACACGGATCTGGAAGCAATCCATGCAAACTTCCCCCTGCCAGTGGCACGGGCGGAGGCGTATTTATGTTACGTGCTGAAGGCTGCAACAGCAAACACTGTTTGCGTGGGTGCCACTGCTTCAGGACGGGTATGTAGAACTGATCGCTGTGATACCCGGTAGTGCTGCACGTCTACATACTGTGCTTAAAGAGAAATAAACCTTTAATGCTCCTGTTCGGTCTAGCATCTTACCCTTGAGGCTGCCTTGTGATTTGGATGCAACAGTGGTGGGCTGGCCAGAGCGCTGATCCAGGTGAAAACCACTTCTGTCAAAACAAAATAAATTATTAGATGTCAAAATAAATTATTAGTATTATTATCTCCCCCATCTGGCTGGCCAGACAGCCCTTCAAATTCTGCCATTGACACAACAAAGTGAACGGGGGAACATGCCTGATGGCAGGATACTGAATTTAGTGTGGACTTTATTTAAATGGATCAGGAAATCACATTCTAAGTTGCCATGGGTTTAGTTAGGCCCTAGCATATTGGGTACTTCTCTGTGCAAAGACTCTTCACATCAGTATGCTGTGAATTTTTACAAAGGTTACCTGTCCTTTTAAAAGATAAGGAATGATGACATAGTCAAACATGAAACCACCCAACCTTTATGTACGGACAGGGGTACAAAACATGGGCACTGCAAAGGACACTTTTCAAAATGAATTATTTCCCCCCTTTTTAACAGAATTTCAAAAATAGTTTGATATGTTCAGGCTTTGGAAGCTTTTTAAACCAGCTTCCTTCATGCAAAAACCTAGTGAGGAGCTGCAGAGTGGGGAGCTGTAGAGTGAACTCTGCTCCTGTTCTTGAGACCAGCAATTATAGCTGAAACTACCAATTCGCTGGGTGCTCTGTCAACAGCTACTGAAGTTACAATGAAAAGTAACTAGACTGTTTTCAAACATCTGTAGAAATAAAGCATCTGAAGTAATAGTTAAAACAATTTTCTGGTTTCTTGGAAAGGGGAAATATTTTTGTATATAACTAAAGCAGAAAAATGGCACCGTTCTGTTCACTAAGAAAGTGTCACCTCTAGGGGAGACTTCATGAAATCTCTATAAAATTTCATCCTGCTTTTGAGATGGAAAATTCCTCTGGCTATTCAGACTGTGTTTGGTCAGTCCCTGGAATCATGACATCTCTATTTTTTTTCAGACATCCAAGACTCAGAAGGAAGGGAAGGGCACATCTGTACACAACCCAGCTTCACTGGTGCAGAAAGAAGTAGATCTGCTCAAGTAAATCCACAGGGAAATCTTGCATTCCTGCTCAGCGAACGTAGACGGACAGAAGAGTAAACATTTTAAAGTTAAACAATGTCCCTAGGCATTTAAACAGCATAAAGTGCATCCTCTGCTTGAGATGAGAACAAATGTTAGTAACTGCACTCTGCCAGACATCTTTGGCGTGCCCACCCCTGACTTAAAAACAGAAGAGATTAACAGTGCCCTGCTTGCCAGGGTTTACTCCCACAGAACACGCTTTCCATTTAGAGACAGCTTTTTTTTATTATTATTATTATTTGATTTCTTCTCTGCAATGCAATTTGCATTGTGACAAATCTCTTTTTTTACCTGATGTCAGTTCCCCTCAAACTTCTTGATACAGCTTTCATTTCTCTTGGCAGCTTTTACAGCTGCACACAACCCTGGGTAGGTAGGTAAATAGAGGCACACAAACATCTCCTCCCCATTTTTAATATTCCTCAGCTGCTGTGAATGACTCTTCAATTAGCAAATGAGTACTCAGTATTTCCAGTAAGTCTTTATACTCTAATCTCAGAAACGAGAAAAATACTAGCCATGGTTCAAGAGGTTAAAACACATTGTTCAAGCAAATTTGTTCTGCGTTTATTAGTCATTTTGCAGTCCTGCCCAGGTTCACACACGCTTTACTCACACCTCCCCAAGCGCTCACAGCATTTATAGGCAGAGGAGGCCACCTCAGTGAGGTATTGAGGAGTGGGACAGGGATGCCTGCATTGAACCTCAGGTGCTAGAAGTTGGAGCAGTCTATTGAAGGGTCTATTGGACCCTGTGGAAGATAGGCAGAGAAATATAATGTAGAGTTGCTGGAAGAAAGTTAGCACTTACTTCAAGGAAAGAGGGAACAGTCTTGAAAGGGCTTAAGAGGGCATTTTTACCCAATGAAATAAGGAAAAAAAAGTGGATTTATTCTGCATGTTATGGGTTAAGTGTAGCAGTTTCTGAGCTGTTTCTTAGTCATTAATTCTTGTAACAGGAATTCAAGATGTCTTGAAATTGGGAGAAAAATGTTGACTTTTCTGAGCACTACCAATTTTCTCCAGCTAAGGATCCTCCCCAGCTTCTCATGTTATTGCTGATGGGTGTTAGTTCAGCAAGTTGTGGACATCCATTAAAGCAGAAAAAAGCAGTCCTGTAGTTGGAACAAATAAATTCTTCTCATGTTCTGCAGAACCATACAGATGAGATGCAACATGAGGAAAGAATACACAGAAGGCTGCAATATTTTAATATAATTTGTTGTATCACAAGTATGATATGCTATCTGAAAATCTTGCAGCTTTAACACTGAGCAGCCACAGTGATTTTATATTAGTAGGTGGCTGCAAGCTAGTAGGAGCACTTCCATCAGGAGACTGTCTCAGGAGGAGGGAGTAAATACATTATGTGTTCTAGCTGGTCCTTCCTTAATGCATTTAGTAGGATTCAGCTGAATGAGTGCAGAAAAGTTATGCAAAGGGCCATACACATGATGGTAGTTTGTTCTCCAGAAGAACTTTCAGAAATATATCTCTAGGTTTCTCCATTAATGTTATGTTTTGCAGTATAGGTAAGATACCTACTATGGTAGGTATCAGGACTGTCTCTTTGTACTTTGAATTTCAGATCATTTTTCAAATACAGTGATGTATTTATGCAAACAGTTTGACGCCTGTGCTAACCTTGTCAATCAAGTGGTGCCTAGGAGAGATCAGGACAACTCTGAAAGATCATGGATTTTAAAAATGTGCACAGAGTGTTGACTTGATTTATGGCCAATGGCTCTTCCATAAGTTTACTGTAAAGACACACTGATAATTTCCTGAATTATTCATCACTCAGCGCTGTATAATACTGCATCGCTTATTAAGTGCTACACTTTCCACATACAATCTACTTGGTCTACATACTCCTTTGCTAATCTGCCTTTCCTTAAAAAGGTCTGGAGAATATTGTGGAGAGGCACTGACTGAATACAGCTAAAAAAATGCAGAGTGAGCTTTCAAATATGGCCACAGCGCTAACACTGCTAAGATGGGAGCTTGAAAAGCCTTCTTGTTGCAGCCCTTTATTAATATTCAGTCTTGATCTTTCTGCAGTTTTGTGATTTGCTTGAAAGATTTTACACTTGAGAGAGGAACCTTTCAAATACCCGTCTGAAGGGTATTAAATATATGCACACTCCTTATTGATATATATCTTATGATATAGTTTATGTCACTTGTGTTTTACTATAATATAAACACATATTTATATAGCTGATGCTATTAAGCAAATGGGCGCTGACATGGCCCTCGGACCAGCGCCCCCAGGGCGCTCTCAGGCCTGGGTGGGCTCTGATCAGGGACCTTGTCATGCGCTTTGGCGCTGTCAGCACAGGATGAATTTCACTGCTCCGAGAGTTTCCAACTAATCTGATTTCTGTCAGCCTCTGTAAAAGATGGGAGAGAGCGGATGGATGTCCTAGATAGACGAATTTGAAACAAAGTGTAAGGGAGATGGATGTTGTTGACTGGGCCTTTTCTGCTGTCAAAGGCTGACGGCTCTACTGATGCAAGCTGATGTGTACTGATGCAACATCCTTGTCAGCACAAATGGCTTGTTTTGACCATACTGTGTCATTTAAATGCTGTAATACCAGCAGCAACTGGAGATATTTTGTGGTGGCAGCAAGTTTTCGAGGGAAATTAAAAGTACATGGGCACAGAGGATGTTAAAACTAACACTAAGCAAGGCAAGAAGAACCAGCAATCCGATGGAGACATCCCTGAATCAAGACACTGCCTCTACCCTGCAGTGCCACCGATCTGTGTTTCACATTTGCCCTAAAGCAAGAGAACTTGGCGTAAACAGCCCATTTATATTTATTAACATCCATCTTTAAATGTGTATGAATAGCTGGAAGACTGAAAATACCCAAGCAACGTGTCGTCCCGGCTCGGGAACCTCCTTCAAGCTGGACATTGCTGTGCATGTTGTGGCCTCACCCTTTGATCCTTCCTCCTTGGTGGGCGGAGGAGGAGGAGGCCGGCCGTGCCAGTGCCTGGAGGAGCTGGCGGGCAGGCGCACGCCCGGAGATAATTCCATCAGCTGAGGCTGTGTGACGCATTCTTAGCTGTTTTTACTGTAAAAAGCTGCCTGCAGCCTTACTAACCCTGGATGAGGGGTTGATGATGAAGGTTGATGATGAAGAACTGATTTGCAGATGTGGATTATCAATAGCTCCGTTTTTATGTTGATACATTTTTGAATTTTCCTTTTGGAATTCCTCACTTACGGAGATGGGGCAGGTGTTTGGAGGCAGTGAAACCTTTCCAAGTGTTACCCTCTGCGTCTGTAATGGGAAGCTGGCGGGGGGCATATACAAGTTGGTAATCATTCTCCAAGTGTATCTTTAATAATGTAGATGAGGGCTGGGGTACAGAATAGGACCAGCAGCTGAAATTAATTTGGAGACCTTTTCTCAAAAAGCAGAGACAAACACTCAAGAAACTGGTAAATGAAATGGGAGACCATGTGGTATCAGTGGCTGCTGTGTGCAGGATGGAACAGGAATGGAAGAAGAGACCGACAGCGTTTTGAAAGACTTCCCGCGCTTTCGAGGTAGCTTGTTGAAACAGCTACGACCATTGCCTTGATCCATGCTTCCCAAGAACTGAATCAAAGTGCCCAGCAAAATAAACAGAAGTCTGTAGTTATATTTTAAAATCCCAAGAGCCAAAATATGTACTAACACTTAATTACGCCTTAAAACTTCTCTGTAATTTGAAAAGTCTGTGTAGCCTGCGATGGGTCATTTACTTAACAAAAGTCTCAAATCAGTCCAGAGCTGAAGGCATTTGCAAACCCGTGAACCAGAAAACCATTTCTATGAGTCTGTATTTTGTTCATCTGCTGTGAACATGCGTCACCTTCAGAGAGCCTCGGCTTTATCCCCCTCAGTGCAGCATCAGCTGGATGCCAAGGGAGCAAGAACGTGAGAACAGGGAGCAGTGCAAGGCAGGAATAAGCAGCAGGGGAGCAGCAAGGGAGCAGCAGGAGGGCAGATGGGGCAGACGTGACGTGAGCAGGGGCAATTCTCCACGTCCGACCCTCTGCCACGAGCCCTGCATTAAGGACCTGATCTGGAGGAGACTCTGGAAAAGGCCTTGGGGTAGACATGGGGGCCTGCTGCTTCTGCAGGCAGGTTTGATATCCACTGTGCACCCCACAACACCTGCCTAAGAGCTGCCGGCCTGTAAAGCTCAGAGGCTGCCGGGTATTTCCAGAACATTAGTTTTGGCCTGTAAACCAGTTATCTATATTGGCCAGGATAATTAGGAGGGTTGGGTGGCCCCCACATTCCTCAGCAGTTAAGTAATCTCTGTAATCAGGCCAAGTTTTAAAATCTCTCCCACCATTCAAAGAAGAAATAAATAAACAAACAAAGGCCCACAGCACAGATTTGAAGCATGCACCTACACAGCAAAGCCAACGTTGACTCCTGCACTACCCAGCAACTCCTTGCCCAGCACTTATTCAGGAACAGCAGAGACAACATTTCCCAGCCTCTCCTTCTTTTATGAGGGCTGCATGGTGGGATCACTGGGTTCAGCTGAGGCCGCCAGTCATTATCTGAGATCCCGGCCCTGACCATAGAAACCTGCAGTTGATCTTTGGTCACAGGAAGTTTTTTACTGCTGATATAAAAAGTCAGGTCCCTGCAGCAGGTATTGGCTGCTCATTTGCCTTAACCTTTGGAGGCTGCAATGTTGTTCCTTCCTGAGGCTGAAGTCTAGGGCTGTCCAGGAACTGTGATTCAAATAACATCTGGTCAATAACTAAATTCAGCACAAGATCTACACCTACCATGCACAAGCTTAGACTCAGCTATACTTTTTTTGATATTTAACTGCTCAATTTTACTACCATAGAGGTCTCACTAAAGGCCTGAACTGTTTGAGGCTGCAGAGCAAGAAGAACTAGGGGGGGGGGGAAAAAAAAAAAAAAAAAAAGAGGGTAAAGAGGGATAGAAAAAGTTTTGCCATCAGGAATAATAATAGCTTAAACATACCAGTACACCTCAAATTTACCTCAGGTGCATGACTCTGTTGCCTGTGATGTATCCTATGATTTCACTCACGCTGTCTAGCACTGTAAAATGGATTTCTTTATCTTTCATGCACATAAAGACTTACTGACATGGTATATGTCAACATGAATGGAAACACACATAGGATTCACTAGAAGCATTGTTAACATTTTAGTTTACCATTTAACGCAACTTGATTTTTCATGCTTGTCCAGAAATGCAAAGCATTTGACCTTTAAAATAAAATCTTTTTAATGAAAACTGAGAGACAGGAAGAGCACATGCACTCAGAGCAGTCACTCCAAGATTAAGAACACTCTGGGACATGGTTTCAGAGCCATATCAATTATTAAATGGAATTATGGCATTTTAGAAACAGCATTGCAAATTCGGGGTGACTTAGGCGCTTCAGTTGTACAATGAAAGTAACTTAGGAATTTAAGGGTTGGATTTGAAAATATTCTCAAGTACATGGATCTCTGAGATGATCTATTTAATTCAGTGGGAATTAAAGCTCTGACTCATTAGTAGATACAGCCCAGCTTAGGAAAGCTTAGAAGAATTTTCTCTCCTGACCGTCTGCCCATCTTGGGCATCTCCCTCCCTGCCCCTGTGCAGAACCAGCTCCGCTTCTCCCGAAGTAGCTGCTGCACCATCACAGTTTGGAAGCAGGCATATTCATGCGAATTGGCATTGAACTCAGCCTTCTTCAGTGCAGCCAGCTATAATGTAGGTAGACCTGCAACTGCTTCATGACCAGAGGGAAAAACAAAACAAACAAACAAAAAAACCCACAGTGAATAGCTTGTGGCTACAGTCGATGTAGTGGACTTAATACGGACTTAATATAAACCATCCACATTTGTCAGCAAAAGCCTTTGGGTGCTCACAAAGCTGTCCTTGACCCATTCTCCCTTGCACTTATGCCATTGTGAAAAGAGAATTTTTAGAGATGAAGAATCGTTGCAAAAAGAAGTCATCAGGTTTGCAAATGCAGACATGACTTGTGCTTTTAATTCAGAGCAGTTTGTTTTGCAGCAGGTCATTATTGTCATTATTCTCATTAACTACTAAGCTGCTTGCAGATTCCTTGACATTTCAGAGAAAAGATCGATCTGGATTTAATAAAATGATAAAGAGGCAAGGAAGGGATCGTAATTCTTTTTAGGAAAAGTCTGCCAAAACAACAGCTTTGTGCAGACTGCAATCAGTCTAGGAAGTAGCTTATTGATACAGTTGTCTGTTTTTTTTCATTGGGGAGACATAATAAAGCTGTTGTCTGTCATGACATACAAGTACATCGAGCCCAGGTGGGCAGATTTTGATGCAAATCAAACCAGAGTCCTTTCCAGATTCCTGCGAGTTGGAAGTTCCAGGCAGGCATATTTTAAGGTGATGTTCTCAAGTAAGGGGAGAGCAGATTTCCTAGCAGGACTACCCACAGTGCCAGGATATAGAGCTTCCTAGGATTTTAGTTCCACTCATGATCAGAAATCACAGCCAGAGCTGCTAAAGAATCTGACTAGCAGCAAATTTGGAATTACAGCCTTTTGTACCTTTCTGCTCTCCAATAAGTGCGAGTTTTTCTGTCCTTTGCCTTTCTCTCTGACACGCATGTGCCCCCCGCCCACTCTCACATTAATACAACCTTCACGCTGCTAAATAAATTGCACGTTTAGCTCCAGGCCCATCTGATTCATTCCTCTGCCTGGCCCATCCCCAATGGGGGACCTCTCCGAGCGCGAGGGGAAGCGCTCAGCACCTGCACGGCCCCATCGCCCTGCTGCCCGCGGAGGGCCGGCTCCCTGTCCCCTTGTCCTAGCGGGAGCAGGCTTCGGCACGAGCGCAGAGCGAGCCTCAAACACAAGCTCCAGCTCTGACATGAGCCACGCTAACTGCTGCTTCCCAGACGATGAAACAACGCAATTAGTGTTTGCAAGGCAGTGATTTTCTTTACAGGTAATTTCTCTTGCAGAAATTAAAACGGTCTTTGTTTACCGTGAAAACGTATGTCTTGGGGCAGAAGCATCAGAGAGCCGACGCTCAGGCTGAACTGAAAAGAACTGGCAGAAGGATGAAAGGAATGACCATGCCCTGTTCTGTGCCTGGTTCCCGGCAAGCTGGGCCAAGGGTTGACCGATTTGGCAGTCGATTAGAGGGTGCTGTTAACCAAGAAGTCGCTGCAAACCCACTAAGGGGAAATGGAAAGGAGGACTTCAAAGGGCTCTGGCTCAGGCCTCTGCTCTCTTGTCCAGAAGAGAAGCTCAGCCACGACATCTGAACGCGCACAAAGGAGAAAAATACACCACACCTCGGGAGCAGGGATCAAGCTGGTGGAGACAGGATTTCAGCACGGCAATGAAGGCTAAACCAACTCTGAAGTACATGAAAAGAGCAGAAAACTGCTGTAAACTACTTCCAAGAAACTGTGTTCCCATGGTGTCCCCTCCAAACAACTTTTTCAAAACAAACCTGGTGTATTCCAGGAGACTGCAGATCGATGAGTACTCCTATAAACATGAAATTTAGAAGTAAGCATAGCAGGTCTACAGTTTCTAATGCCTAGTGATATTCAAGGCTGGAGTATGTTCAATATTTTAAAATTTGGGAGCTGAAAAAAAGAATCTGAAAAAATGCCTCCTAAAACTGTATTTTTGAAGGTACGAGCAAGATATATCAGGAAGTAGCACAGCATGAAATTGCCTCATAACATAAATCACTCTAGTCAAACAGTAATAAACATCACAGTGAAACTGCAGATAATGATTGGTATTTTAGTGCTATTTTACACATCTTGCTCAGACACTTGTTTTGAGTAAATGAGTAATGAACTTGTCTCCAGACAGCGCAAGGAAGATGGAAGAAGATCATGTGTTCCCCTCATTTGTGAGGGCGCAGCATGCACGGAGGAGCAGCACATGTCACATCTTCCTTGCAGCCTGCGCCTCTGGGATGCTCCTCTTGCAGAGAGCGAGCTCCTGCCTCTTAGCCAAGTTGCTGAGGTGTTTTTCCCCTGCTCTAAGACGTTTCCTGGTGAGCATGGCACATATTGATTTTCACCTGCACCCCAGTTTACCCCCTCAGGCTCTCACCCTGCAACTACTTGACCAGGGCAACTGTCTTGTTAAACTCAGTAGCAATTTAATGAGCGTTTTTTGTCCAACTTCCTTCGCCTATATACACGAGACTGAACTCAGGTGTTTGTCAAGATCTAATAAGGGGACCAGAAGAAAGCAAATGGCAGGTAACATACATTTATGTCAGGACAAATCATTCCCTACACAGAGGTTAGAATAAAAACCTGGTTTGCTTTCATTTTGGCCAGTGGGGCTTCAATGGCTATAAGTATGGATAAATAAGGCTGATGATGAGTGTTTAAAGAGTGTTTTTACATTTGTCACAGGTCTCTTCAATAGTTAGATATAGTGAGTTATGCCACACAGTATCCTTGTGTCATATGAATTAGTGTAATTTTCTGGCTGTGGAAATTATGATCCTTAGATGAGGCATCCCAAATGATAAATTGTTAGCTCATCTACAGATGGTTCACTAATAGTCATCTGATGACTTAAAAACAAAATTCAGCTGAAAGTCCTTGAGTCTGTGACTTGGAATCATCTCTAGCTACCAAAAGGATGAGAAAATGAGGGAATAAATACACAAATTATTTTTTAGCTGATATGCAGAAGGCTAGAGATCTTTTACAAGAGCACAGTTGTCAAACAGTGCACTTTAATGTGTCTCATTTGTGGGTCAGAATTCCCACATGGGCACAGGAACATTCTTTATCTGAACCGCCACAGAAAACGCAGGTATACATTGACGAGCTGCAGGGAGCTGGAAGGTTATCACCTCAGCCACTCCTCACTGACCCGCTCTTCCAAAGTCCAACAACTGACAACAACAAAGCTTGCCTGACAACTGACAGCACCCTCCAGTTCATCTTCTCAGGGGTCTCAAGCATACGGGTGCACTCACAGTCTCAGCTGTTTTTGTGTTGCAGGCACACGGGTTCCCAGTACCCAGAGAGCTGCAGTCTTACCTACCCGATGTTGCCTATCTTTGAAAAATACTTTGAAAAATAGCTAAAGCATCTGTTTGGCTTAGATGATCATGGGACATTGAGACATAAATTATATCCATTGTAAGTGGAATCCAGCTTGTTTATTTGGGACAACGAAATGCTAAAATGTCTGTTCTTGCCAGTGTACCAATTGCAGGATGGACCTTTAAATTAGGTGTGGGGAGAGAAAGGAACAGAGTCCTGCACACGTTCCCCCCATCTCATTGCAAGGTCTTCATTTGATAATGATCACAGATGAGCATTTGTGCTTTCAGTAACCTACCGCAAGGCAGGCTGCCTGCACTCTCCGTGAGCAAATCAAACACATAATGAGAAGCAACTAATTATTCTCTCATTTTTGAAATGAAAAACCACCTACAAGAATGTCAGTGATTTTACCTAATTTTGAGTAGAACTTGGAAAATAGAAAATGCTAATTTTGCTAACAAAGATCTAACTTCAAATAAGAGTGTCCAAGAACTACAGAATGCCTGTTCATTCAAGATATTTTGACTACCTAAAAATAATACATTAATGTACATTTTAGAGATATTGAATATATATAAAAAATATTCACATGAAGGCATTCTTCTGCCTGATTCATCTCCCGTTATTTTGTCTGAAATCACCATTTTCCCTCTGTTTTTTTTTAGTCTTCTGAAACCAGATTATCTTTTCCAAGCTCCAAAATTTCTACTAGATTCAACGAGAAGCAGAGACAATTCAGCCCTGATTTATAATTTCCCCTGGGCATATCCTGACTATGGTACCTACTGCAAATCTCAGCACAGGTCCAGATCTTCTCTGTTCTGTAGCAATGCAGGAGCTGCCGTTATCCAAGCCCTCCAACAGCTAAAATATCCAGTTGCTTGCAGGTGTGACCAGATTCATCTGTCGGAGCAGGGGCAGAAGAGGAGAACGACCCAACTCTTCTTCTCAAGCTCTTTTCAGCAGGTGAGTGTGGTTTGTGCCTGCTCTCCCGGGTCTCCTCCCGGCCTCCTCTCTTCCAAGCCAGCCGCACCGTTGCTGGCTGTTGGCATGCAGCTTGCTAGTGCACATACAGGGCACACAGGCAAGAAAGCTGCTACGAAGTGAAAGTGCCCTCAGGGGTGGGGAAAGCAAACTTTCTGTAGAGTCACCCCATCTCGCACTGAATATTCATTTCTCAACTTCTCCCTCCTTGCAGCTGCAGGGCACAGCCTGTGGTCCTCACAGGCCTGGATGGATTAAAGAACACACGTACGTCATAACCAAAATGCCTAAATTACCAGATATCTGATTTTTTTTTTTTATATAGGTCACTTTGCCTGATCGTAGTTGATTGTAAAGAGTACATTTGAGCTATGCATGCAAAGCTGACACCTTTCACTCATACATCTCTAAAAAATAGGAAGTGAGATTGTAATACAAATACTGAAAAGAAATGTTGTTTTCAGACACATGATGTTTTGGGCCCTGCCTTCATCTCCCCCACGGGCTGGGGGTGGGCAACATAGCATCAGACTACAGTAAAGAGATCCACCAATAACCCAGTCTGCATTTCGGAAAATAATATGGTCTGCATCCTCAAGGACTGGATCTAGACTGTAGCTTATCAACAAATGCTGTAGCTGAGTTCTCACATATAATTGCCCTGCCAAACTTCTAATATAGGCTATTTCTCATCGTTAGTCTAAAGGCTTTTCAGCAGAACACAAACAGCTCCCAAAATCTGCGTCATTCAGAGGATGCACAAATCTTCCTCGGGATAAAATAATCAGGATTCTAAATCAGAGAAATGCAGTCATAACTTAAATCATGATAGGAAAAATAAATTTAAAACGAGATGGAGACAGATTGAAATCTAGAATGCAAATAATTTTTTATTTCTGTAGAATATAGGCACAACAGTATTTTCACCAGTCCTTCTCCTAGGTGGCCATTCTATCAGAACTATCCAGAGTCAGCCCAGCCCCTTAGTTTTAAATTCCTCTTTGGAGACAACTACAAAGTCTGCAAGGGGCCAGGGGCCAGGCTGTGAGCCTGCAAACCACCGCTGTGAATTTGGGATTTATTTTTGTGCCCTCATCTCTCAGGTCGCAGTCACTTCGGCAAATGGTTGAAAAGCAGCTCTGAACACAATAAGGGACTATGTCCTGAAATGCCCACATGGAACAAGTAAATCCCTACACTTGCTATCAGACAGGAAATCCAGACATTACTTTCTTCTTGCTTCTTCAAGGGCAGACAAATTCAGCACCACTGTCACTAACACAGGTTAGGAGGGACCGTGATCTTTTCCGTATCAGCAGTAGGAGTTCTCATGGCACAAAACTCAAAAGAAATACCTAAAGACCAACTACCCCAGTACTGCTGCATGCTGGACAAGTAATGAATTTTTGACAGGAATTCAGTACATCTGAGGGGCAAGTAGATCCCTCAGCCCTGCTGCATATACAGATAGCCAATATAGAGCACATAGGCAAACAGTGCACAGCCCTTCAGAGGGGACCAAGCTCTTGAAGTGTGTGGTTCCTTATTGCTGTTTCCTTGGCACTCACTCTTGGTTTGTCCCCTGCCACAACAAGAAGACTCATCCTTCCCAACTCACACTTCAAGAGAGCCATATATTGCTTTGGTCTCCTTCTGTTCTCTACCTTAGGTGTCCTCCTGTCCTTGACAGTTCCTGGATGAGCAGGCTGTGATCCTTTGCCAGGCCCCGATCCCACAGTATTACCAGGAGATGTGGGCATGTTCTCCAGCAGAATCATGTGCAGGTCCTAGGGAGGGCTCTATTGTCCCACAGCAGCCCTGTCAACTCTCATGATTTTACCCAACATTCCTGCCCTTCCGTGTTTCTCAAAGCTCCCAATCCAAAACTAAGTGAGATTCCCAGTTTTCATAACTTTTAACACTATGAATTTGTGATTACAAAGAAAAACTCAAAAATCTTCCAAGAGTGTCACCTTAAAACTCATAAAGCAGATGGTAAATAAAAAAAGTCATTGTTTTTAATTTCATTGTTCTGGAAGGTCTGACTCATGCCTGCTAAGTGCTAAAGTTGGTAAAAAGGGACATAGCACATTTAAATGCAGCCTCAAACAGTCGTTCATTCTGCCCCCAAACTCTGATGCAGCTAAAAATTGATAAATATTGTAGAATGTCTTGGCAGAAATGACTCGCCCAAGTCACAAAGTTCAATCAAGCCAGGAACAGGACTCCATCTAAAAAAGCCCAGAGATACCACTGTCCTGCTGCTTACTAAAATGAAAAACAGCTAATGCTTCTCCGGAGCAAAACTATCTGATCACTTTTATATTTTCTGACTCTGATTCTGTGACACTAAATCACTGAACATAGTGAAAACCGAGTAACTGGCAAAGTCAAGCCCCGAGAAGCAATTAGTTGCAGATATTGTCACCAGCGCTTGTAGGGCACCCCAGCACTCGCTGGCCTCCAGCAACAGGAGAGTAACAACTTGCATAATAATGTATTCGGAAAATTCTCTAATCCAAGATAATTATGGCATTACCGCAGTCCAATGTCAAGCTTTTAATTAAAAGAAGCCAAATCTAAGTAGGTCCTTGAAATATCTTTAAATAATATGCATGTGTCTGGGGTGTATATTAGCTGCATTTTGTTTTCGTTTCCTAGCTCTTCACTCATTATACAAACTGCCTCATTTAAAGCCGTTAAAATGGTAATGACTTGTTTCAGCAACACCAAAATAGACACAAGGAAACATCACTAAAGCCAGAAATTGATTATTGAGTATTTAGGAAAGGAAAATGATTTAAGATGTTGTAAGGCACAGTTCTATGACATAATGATCCTGAAGATACAACGCTTAGAGATACACACACGAGACCGACCAGTCTGGAAAACAGTATCCAAATATTCTACTTCTTGCTTACGGGGAGAAAAAAAGGGAAATACATATTGGGTTCCAGATATTTAATCTTTCAGTCAATACGTCTGAATTCCTACTGAGTGTCCACTTCACAAATCTACTGTTACAGCTGATGATTCTCAGTCTTTCTAATAACGCTGGGACAAATGCACATACTTACCATGTTTCCAGAGCAGTGCCTATGCAACAGTGATGAGAAATGGATAAAATGACAAAGGAAACATGCTTATTTTATCAAAGTATAACTGGTTTCATTTGATATATTAGCAAACAAGATAATCTGCAGAAAAAAATGCAGTTTCAGTTAACCTGGGGGGAAAAAAAACTTGCAGGGTCAACTGAAAAGTTTTAGTCACAAAATGATCAGGTATTTGTAAAACAATCAATTTAAGACATTTATGACTGGAAATGATGAGTCTTTCAAATGAATTCAAAAGAGGCTTGCATACCTTTTACCTCACCAACGAAGGGATGCTGGAATCATGTCCTTTTATTGGAAGGCAAATGCAGAATATTCAGAAGACAAAACCAAAATCCAGAATTTTTAAAAGCTCAAAAAATGAGAATAAGCTGATGAAATATAGAGCTGATCCTGCCTAAGGGACAAGTTATCTAAATGTTTCTTGACAGCTGTTTGTCGACAGGAATGCATGACTCTGTCTCGCCTTCCCTCCCAAGGGAGGAAGGCCAGGGACTGTTCAGCTCTGACTGGCGAAGCTCTGTAGAGAACTGCTTTGGTCAGAAATGTCCATGCGAGTGACAGTTGAGTACGAAAAGCCCAAAGAGAGGGTTTTTATTAAAAGAAACCTCTAGCATGGCTGGACGAGTTCAGCAAGAGGAGACCAAAGCAGCTTTCAAAACAAGCCTTCAGGACTCCCTGGCTGCCCAGAGCATTGGGGATGTGAACGAGGACACTGCCCCGGGTTACTGCCTCCTCTGGCATTCAAGGAAGTGGGATTTTGATGCAGCTCTTTTTGTCTGACAAGAACAGACAGAACTAACTAACATCACGCCGTTGTTTTCCTCCCAGTTGGAGCAGGTGAAGTGCTCGGCCTCTGCTGTGCTGCCAGGCATCTTGAACAGCTCCTTCACGTGTCAGCACGTGTTCCAGGGCAGCGCTGTCACCCAGCCACGCTTATGTAAACAAATAGCCGAATGATGGAAGAAATGAAGTTCACAGCTGCCTAATGGTTTGGATCAAGCACCTTAAACTCTTGTTAGGTTCACTCGGAGGATGTGAAATGTCAACATCACCCTGTGAACATCTGACTCACAGCTAGACAGGAACGCAGGAGTGGCAAATATGAGCAGGTAATGAAACATTCACTACAGGCTGGTGGATTTCCTGAAGGAAAGTAGGCAGCAAATTTATTCTCACTCAGTCCTAGAGACAACCTAGTCCCCTGGTTGTCTGACAAAACCTCATTCCAACATTATGTAGCTCACAAAGAGATTACATCCTGCACAACTTGTGATTGGGTTCCTGGCTATTCAAGGCTAATTCTTGAGTCTGTTATTTCCTAGACTTTTCTACAAGGTTCCTACCCAAACTACCCACTATTTCCTTACTCTTTACAGATATCATTCTGTCACCTTAGATCTGCAATTGTCCCCCGTTGGGAATTAAGTTAGCAAAGCTATCTACATGATTAGGAAATTGCTTCAGATGGGGAAATGAACAGACCTTCTGGAGCCAAATTATTTTCTGCGTGAATGCATCGGGACTAAGAGCCTAGGACACAAATAAAAATTCAAGACACAACGTTGAGGAGTAGGTCTCCATAATTGGAGTGGGGGAGAGATCAAAGAGAAGAAGCTAAAAAGGTATTTTTTCTTTTGAGGAAAGTTATGAAGTAGCTGGTGTACTAAATATTATTGTACTGATGCCCCTAGCTGTGACTGTAACTAGAGCTGGTGACCTATCAGTATGATCCAATTTGGTAGCTCCTAAGTGCTGCTATGTATTCTGTTTCTTCCATTAGACATAGGTAATTAAACAAAACAACAAAGGCATCAAAAAAAGGAAAACAAGAACCAGAAATATCTGCAGACTGCCATGTAGGCATTTACTGACATGCTGTGCACGTCTCAGACAGTAATTCAATTCTTTTTAAAAAGATCAGCCATCATAAACTGGCATCACGTCACCTCTAACAAGATTGTTGACTTCGTAAATATGAAGACAAAAGCTTTTTTGCTCGCAGACAAGCACACTCAAACACCAGACAGTGCAACTGCGGAGACGGTGAATTTTCTTTTTGACTCTCATGGTAAGAGGTTTTTAAGCTCAGGAAAAATGAAATCAGGGAACATAAAGTATTACAGCATTTGCTAGGCATATGTGAGTTGAAATGTAGATGTACTCCCATAAAGAAGTTTTATGTAGTTCAGAATGAATAACTCTCCAAACCAAGTCGAACAAAGTGCAACAGCAGGGTTCTGCTTCTGCCGAGGTAGGCTAAGATAAGGAATGTTAACTCCTCCACTTCTGTGCAAAAAGTCCTGTCATTTCCTGTAAGAGTCTCCCCGTGTCCAGTCAAAACAAGCTTACTAAAAATAACAAGTCTTAATCAGGCATTTTTCTAGTCTAGCCACCATCATGTTCCTAGAAGCCGGAGGATGCGAGGCCCTGCAAGGCTGCCCAGCGGCGTCCCTGATAAACACCAGGTATCTAGCGTCCCCCGAGTGCCCTTCTGCTCCGGCTGCTCCAGCAGAACCTGCCAGCACAGGCTGCCCCCCGGCTGTTTTGAAAAGCGAATCAAAAGAGCTCGGGCACTTTTATTTTCCCAGACATTGCAATTCGGCTTGAGATCGGATTTATCTGTCACCGTGCAGCACCCAGTCCAGCCGGGGTCAGCACCAGTGTTTTTGTCACCAGCTGAAAAGGCAGCAGCATTCAGTGAGACGGCAGAACACCGTGTAACATGGTTGAAGCAAGATGCTCTGTTTCATAGTGTTGTGCGGCATTGCTTAGTCCTTGAATGTATTTTAAGAAGCAGCTTTAATATAATTCATTACAGCTGCCTCTAATATTGAGGTAATAATGAATGGTCATAAATGAATACGAATAAGCACCCTGAATGGGCAGATGCTGATTCCTTTCCTTGTCTGGGAGTCTAACTGAGGCCATCAGTGGCACGTGGGGGTGACACCAGCTTCTGGGTGAAGCTGGCAGACGTGTTGAGGGTGCTTTCTCCCAAGCCCGAAATATCTGCACTGAGAACGAGCCTGCTCATTCTCCTCCATTTCCTAGTCTTATCACAACACTAATAAACTTGCTCAGCACAGCTTCCTTGCTCATTCCTCAGTAGCCATGAGGAACAGGAAGAAGATATGTGGGACATGCCTCTTACTGCAGAAATCAAAAAGAAATGAAGACCTGCTTAGAGCGGAGCCATCTGCACCTATATATCAGACAGCATCCTAAGGGAAGGGAAGCCACCTCCCAGCAATCTCCTCAGGATCCCTTTGCAGCTCAGCAGCGAGGCCACGTTCATTTGGCACCCTCCTCGCGTACGTCAGTACCCTCCAGGAGGGGCTGCACGAAAGGCAGACACATGCTGGTGACAACATACGGATAATTGATCCCTGTGCATCATTAGGAAAAGAGAGCGTGAGTCAGTGCAAGTAGCAATGCAACTGTATCATAACCTGGCAGCCAGACAGATGGGCTCATATCGAGGAAACGAGAAGCAGCTGGAGTCGCCTCCCTGCATGGTATTAGTCCCCAGGATGTGTTTTGTCACAGGGCAGAAGCAGGTGGCATTGCCAGGGCCCAGTGCTCACCCACGAGCCTGGATCACGCCACAGAGGCCGGCAGGCTTCCTATCCCCTGCAGTGCTCTTGCTCTCCCCAGGTATAGCACCTCCCTGCAGGTTTGCTTTGGCCAGGAAAGGCAAGAACTCAAAACAGGAGCTCTGGGGTCCAATTGTTTCAACTCCCCAGGGCACAGCCAAAGCAGGAGCAGAGCACCGGTGCTGTTCACCCATGCACCTTCTGGGCAGGAGAAAGCAGAAAGAATCGGGACTGTGTGAGCCAAGTAGGTGCAAGGAAGGAGGGGATGTACCCACGGCCCCCATGGAAACTCCGCAATCCTCCTGCCCTCCCAAACACACTTGGAAGGAGGGAGTGGAAAAGAGAGGCGTTGACCCAACGGCCAAACCAGCTGAAATGCAAGCTGGGATGAGGTAGGGCAAGCTTCGGGAATTCCCTAACGCCCCGCTGCGGTGCTCGGCTTTCAGAGGGTTGGAAAGAACCTGATGATCTCAGCTCACACAAAATAGGCAGGTCACAGGTGGGGCAAAGCGAGGAAGAGCTACACGTAATCACTGAGAAAGCTGTTGATGGCCTGGAGACAGCAGGTATGTATATTTAGAAATGAAAAGCTAAGCTAAAAAGACTGATGAACTTTAGCAGCATTTCCTGGTAAGAGTAATAAAGTTATATTTAGGTCCCCAAAGATATGAGGTAGTTCAGACGAGGAAAAAAAAAAGCTACATTTTAGTTAGTAACCATTTTTTTTAGGTAGGTTTCTCTTCTGCTTTCCTGGTAAGGGCAGATTGCAGAAAAACTGGTTTGACAAACATTTCTCTTCGGCTAGAAGCTGTCTCTTATTTAAGTCAAGCAGCTTTTCGTCGTGGCCAACAGCCACATTAGCATTTCATGGACTTACAGGGGTGTCTGCAGGATAGTTCTACCAGTGCTATTGATTTCTTACACTTACTTTCACAGAAGGCTAGACGTGCACCCCCAGAGAAACAAGGCAGTGATCTCCGTAGCTGGAGGTACTCAGGAATGTTTGATCACTTGTTTGATCGCTTTCTTATCCTCCATTCTTTGAGACTGACTCTCCTACCAGGCAGCCACAGTCCTCCCCTTTGGAAGAGTGCTGGTAGCTGCCTACAAAAGGGCTCCTACCTCCCATCTCCACCTGCAAAGCGAGCTGGTGTCTTCTATGGGGAGCACAGGCGGAGTGAGGGGCTTGCAGCCATGGTTTGCTGCATCCTAGCTGTTTGTGGCATGCAGTTCTGGTGAGGTCCATCTCAAGATGCATCTTCCTCACTTGAAATGTAAGTTAGGCTTCAAACGTCACTATATGAAACACAGTTTTTATAAATATCGCCAAACTTCCTGCTGGCATATAATGTAAAAGACCAGAACAGCGCACCGATTATTGAAAGCTGAAACTCTAAATGTCTACTTTTTCATGCATGTAAATAGAGATGCATGCTATAGAGTCACCGTCCAAAAAAATCCAAACTGCTACTAAAACGTAACAGTAAATTTTGTGAATTAATGAATTCTACCTAATTCACAACTTCTATGTTGATTTGATCTTTTATCAGAGCACATCAAAGCTCTTTCAACACACTAATGAAGTAAGCTTCATAACACACCTGAACATACAGATTTAAGCAATAGTTAGTCAGAGAAAATGACAGATACTGTGAGAAAAAACTAAATGCTGGTTTATTGATGATACCTCTGAATGCTATCAAATTATAAAGAATAACTCATATTAATTGCAATGTCATACCTAATGGACACCTGAGTTTGTGGGTTTTTTTTTTTTTTTTTAATTAACTCTTTTAAGTCTCTCTATGTAAAATTCTGCCTAGTTCTTGCTTTTTGGTGGTTGAATCCCATTTTACTTTCTGATCTCGCTTCTATGGGCTTTTTTTTCAGATCACTTGCTCATCATGGCATGGAAAGTGAACATCCATGTTGAAGGTAGACTCCTGATTCCTGTTTTCCCAATTCTGTGCTCTGACGCTTGCCTTTTTTTTTTCACTTAAATATTTTGTAGGATTCTGCAATCACAGATGGTAACCGCCTGTTTCTAATTCAGCTATAATTACCTTTCACTCAGTCTGAGCCTCTAAGCAGGCTGGCCTTGCTCCCTGGCAGCATTAAAGGACCATTCCTAAAAGTTTCTCCTATAGAATGAAGACTGTCTCTTCAAGGCTTGTTTGGCTTTTTCTCTCTCTCTCTTTCTCTCTCTCTCTCTCTTTTTTATTTTTTTTTTTACTTTTACAGGTTTTTACATTTAGCAAGCAGGGTCTTGTTTTAGAAGTGTGACTGAAAGCAATAGCACTTTAATGTAAATAAGTGCTGGGAAAGAAAAAGAGAGAGAGTTATAGTTGTGACTAAAACTTAAGGGTATTCAAAGAGGATCTTTGAAACATGAAGCTACCACCTATTTACAAAGGATATGTAATCTTCAATTAATACTAATTGGAACTCAGACACACTCCAACCACTACAAAGCTAACATGTTTTACTCTTCACAAAGACACAAGAAAACTTAGATATTAGCTATAGGTTTCACAGTATGTGTTCTAGTTTTTTGCTTAAAGTTAAGGCATACGAATTTGCAAGAACTTGGGCTTCCTGTTGGTGGTTCCTAAGGCATTAATCCAGCTCTTCACCAATGAAACCTTAGTATTTGGCTTCTTGGCAAAGAGCTCAGAGTTTCTATTATGGTAAATGCTACTTGCATGACCTGCGTATGGATCAAGTATCTGATTTCTGTATAGACTAAGTGCAAATCCACTCAAGTCTCTGGCCCAAGGGAAGAGCAGATACTGAGAGCAGATACTTCATATTTCAACTCACCAGAATTGACCACAGTTCCCCTCAGACTGGGGCTGGACTATGGTCCCCATCTAAAGATACGTTTACTCATACACTGGCTAACTGGTATCCACATATGTCTGCACTGCTTTCTCTGAAAAACGCACCTATTTTATCCTCAGGGGCTTTCTGAGAGAAATCAGCTACGCAACGCGAAGCCGAGCAACGTCATGCCCCAAAATACCCAGCCGCTCAGAGCGGCGCACTAATAGCACTGTAGTACTGGTACTAATCACAGGCCAACGATCGCTGACCTAAGAGCTGGGAGCAGATCTCCAAAACGAGCCGGAACAAGACGTCCTCACGAGGACAAAACACTGCGGGATGCTCTCATGAAGATGGCTGCCACAGACCTGCCTCATAGTGAGACCCAAGGAAAATCTCCTAAACCGTTAGTACAGCTGCGGCGCCTCATTATTTTTAATAGCTCTTGATGCGAACGCCGCTAGCAAGGCACCTAGAAATACCCGAGCTGGGCAATGGGCAGGGCTCAGCAGCGGCTCCGCGACGCTCCCTCCCGCAGGACGAGGCTCAGAGGGACGCACAGCAAACGGTCCCCCTCCGTCCCAGCTCCCCCTGCCCACGGCGGGAGCAGCCTCCCAGGGCCGCTGGTTACCCACTGCCAGTTCTGCTTTCCAGGTGCTGATGCCGGCTCTCCCATCCGTGTGTCTGTCCCTCCTGAAATGGCCTCAGCAAGGGCAGGTCCCCGTAACCTCTCGTGGTTTCAACACAGCTGCATCCCTGCCCGCGGGCCCGTGGTACAGACACAGGCCTCGCAGCAGAGCTCTGCAAGTGCCTACAGGCACCGCGCGCACAGGGAAAGGGGGGAAGAGCTGGGAATACCATGGGTGGGCAGGGAGACCGCAAGAGAGCAGTGAGACTGGAAATGGAAGCTTATGTAGGTGGAAGAGAATGACAGGGACACTAGGGAAAGAAGGGGGTCCTGAAACACGAGGGCGACATTGGCACACTCAGGGGACCTGCAGAGGGGCTGAAAGTCGACGGCAGAAGCAGGAGACACGTCCTGCAGCAGGGAGGCCTCAGCAGTGCTTTCCTTGACTTGGGTTCCCTGGGTGTTTGTGAGCCCTGTTGCCGGCTCTCACAACTCCCCTGGTGGATGCCCCGGGGCTAACGGGCTCTGTTCTTCCATCAAGGCCATTGTATCAACACAGCTGGCAGGAGAGGAAAAAAGAATCAAGGCAACTCCTCCAGGCTTTTAGCTATCCCAGAGAGAAGGTGGAACACCATCTGAGCACGTCTGAAGGCTCAGAAACTGTAAGATGAATGGAGACACATCTAGGGGGGTCAGTCTCCTGATTTAGGAAAGGTGGTAACACAGAGATTTCTTTTAATACTTGACATAGGCAAGTTTGCTATTTGCCCTCAGATACCACTTCCTCAGCATCTAACTATGTGGTCTTCTCCAAAATAAAACAGATTTTTCATAAATACTAAACAGCTAAAAAATAATTAATAAATGTCAATTTTACTCTGAGACCACTAAATTTTGAAAAATGCCTGGTGGTCTTTTTGCATCCCATTTAATCTGCTTTCTTCCACTTTTGCATGAGTTTAAAACAAGACATCTGAATTTGGCTGGTGGAAAACTTTGGTCTCATCATCCACTGAAAAGAAACCCAAAAGGGACCAGTAAATGTCACTCTTTAAATAAAGACTCTTCCCTTCAATTAAAAACTGTCTTGGTTACAAAGCAAGATATTTGCATCTTGCAGAGGAGCCTTCTCCTTTCTGAGCAAGCCTTTGTGCACCTGTACATCTTTATTTGTAAGGGTTTACTGTGGTAATTCTTGTATAGCAACAACTCCTTCTATGTTAAGACAGATATGATATTTGTCTCCTGGCCACTACACAGCACAGCATCTGCATTCAGTAAATATGATAGAAATAAAACTGCTTCATCTTTTGTGTGTCATTGTAAGTCTGCATGGGAAGGGTTGATTTGTTGCAGAAGAGTGAAGGGAACATAATGAGATTGGAGTCTGGAAAATCATTTCTTGATGGAAAATGAATCTTTGTAGACTTGGGTTCATCTTTCTGCAAAATCTGATTTCCTACCCTTGAAATATGTTCCCCCCACTAAATATGAAGCAGAATTCATTGCTTCTGAAGCAGGCAGTATTAAGCTATGATGAGGGCATATATAGAAAAAAAAATGCTAGAAAACATAAGATACTATGTTTTTGGTTAGTGTTTATTTCATCATGATGATAAAAAGAAGGATGTAGCTTATTGGACACCTACATGAGAAATTTCTGTTTTTTCCCATTGACAAATTGCCATGCTTCAAAATAAATTGTTATTGTTCAGGAAAAAAAAAAGAGAGAGAAATGAGAAAAATATTGTCCGTGTTCAACCTAGGCAGTTTTGATGTTTAAACACTTGAAACGGCCCAACATTTCAAAATCTGAGTTAGCTTGTACCATGAGACCAGGAAAACACAAAAGATGTCAATGCTAAGATGGCATTTTTATTGATCTGCTCTGAAGTCTCACCCTTATTCTAAGATGATTGATTTACAAACATCTAAATATGGGTATATCTGTTAATTGGGGAATGGGAATACACTCATAAGACACATTGAAAGCTCAAAACTTCCTGTAGAGCAGTAGAACTGTTTTTACTGAGCACAAAACAACCTGATGCTGTGTCAGGACCGTCGTCCAGGGCCTGTGACAGGATCCATGAGGACTGCATCGCAGGGCTTTGCAGAGTAACAGCTTTGTCTGGATTTACTTCATGACACTTTGGCATATTCATATAAACAAAAGCTAAAAATCCTGCCTGTCCTGCTCCACTTAGGCCTGCAAACTCCCTGAAATGAAATTGGCTTAAGCTGTGAAGCCCTGGCTCAGAGTTCAAGGGAGAGCTTTGGTGCCTACGGTAAAACAGGTTTGTGTCCAAGGAAAGATCTGCTTGATCCTAACAATTCTCTCAGCAAAACAGCAAAACGATGGTGTTGATGGTGTTTGAGCACAGAAAACCAGCGGCCGACAAGAGCTCTGCTGGGCACCGGCGGAGGGCGGGAAGCGCGAGAGGAGCCTTGCCCGCCTTTCCGCTCCCCTCTTCCTCAGGGCTCACACACGGGGCCTTACGCCAAAGGATTTCCCTGTGCACAGAGGCTGGGCCCAGAGCACAGCTCACAGACGGGATGAATCGCAAGAAAAACAGACCACTGGCCTTGGGCTGTGTGTTCGTATCCTCATATGGAGGATATGAACATAGGTGTATGGCATATAGGCATAGGTAAGGCATAGGTAATGCTCCTACTACCCATCAGGGCTGAATTTAGCCCTATCACTGTAACAGCAAAGTTCCTGAAATGATAGGAGGAAAATGAACACTAAGATTTTCTCTTGTGTGCTGGAAACTGTTGGAAAAAAAGAAAATAATGAGCGTGACCTTTCTGAAAATGGGGACACGTCTTTGGCTGTGTCCTGTCCACACATCATATATAGAACTGCCCGCAGAAATCATTTTCTAGACACACGAGCAGAGTCACATCTGGCAGAGAAAGAAAGGTGATTTATGGCAAGTGAACACCACATGGCACAATCTCATCTCATTTCATTCCATTTCCTATCTTGCAGATTGAAAAATTGCTCACTATCCAGTTTATTGGAGGAGAATCAGGTTACAGCAACAGCAAAGCCTCACCCATAAAATCAACAATTGCTCACTTCAATAAATAAATGTGAAGAGACACTGATCTGTGGTGAGGATGGAAGATAACAAGTGAATCCAAAAACATCACGGAGAGACGTGACATTCCTCTGCCAAGTGAGGATTTATTCGTAAAGGCAAGGAAACAATTTATAAGCTCCTCAAAATCATGCGTGCAGCTAGAATTTAATAATGCAATTTCTAGCTACAAGATCTATCCCAGCCAGAAATCCTGTCTTTTTTATCCAGATTGAGAATCCAGGTCTTTAAAAGACATTGCTTGGCTAACAGAGCTTTCACCTGAATGACATGACAGGAGTGAGGTTTAGGTATCCTCGCTATTAATTTTTTGAAGTTAATCAAACCTTTTTTTTTTAACAGAAAAGTGCAGAAATGTTCTTCATTGCCTGAAACAATACTGATGGGAGAAAACAGGGAGAAGAGATGAGAAATTAGTACTTTTGGAAACTGGAATGGAAGCAATTTGACCAAGGAATCACCAAGAATCTGTGGCAGAACTGGGAGGAGAACTTCCATATTCTGATTCGTATCTGACCCCGGCATTAGCCCTAAAACCATGTAACATAACACGTACATTAAGAACCTCAGACAACAGAGAGAAAAACACCAGCCACAGGAATGGCCGCATGAGGTGGACCTGACCGGACCCTCCGTGCCTCGTGAGCTGGTGGCTTCAACAAAGACACCTTCCCGCGAGCTGTGTGGAGGGGTCTGCCCTATCGGAGTGCCGGCGCGTGGAATTCGCTCCCTAAGGCTTTCCCTGCAAAGCAGCGGAGCCTGCGCAGAGGCGGCAGCACCAGCTCCCTTCCCTGCTGCCACTCTGCGAGTGCAGGACCATAAGCGGCGATCCCGATGCCTCGTGTTACTAACGCACCTCCCTGACGTGGCCTTCGGCTCCAGATAAGGGCCTGGTGCCTCCTGAAAGCCGCCCCAAGGCCTCCTCAGTAGCGAAACCGCTGCTGTTGCTGCAGTTTCAAGGCTGCAGGGCTGGCAAGTCACAGGTGGTGACGATACCTGTTCCACCCTTCCTCTCCTACCAGCCTCTCCTGCCACCTCCTGTAGGGACACGGAGTATGACAAGCATGGAAAACCCCTGATCACCTATTCCATTTACCTGGAGCCATTGGAACAATCCTAAAACAAACAGTTATGGGCTGAATTCCAAGACTTTTGACTCATTTTCCCGGTTCTTTGATTGCATTACTGTGACTTCAGTCCCCATCACAGTTAAAGACGCAGAAAAGCCTGGCACAGTCTCCTTAACGAAATGCCAAGCCGAGCAACGTGTTCCTCCAACCAGGAAATGCCCCAGCGAAGGGTCTCCCTCGGAAAGTGATGAGGCACGTGCTGCTCCGTGTCACGGTTCCCTTGTCACCGCCCCGGGCACCTTCAGGCGAGGGCAAGACCCCAGTGCGCCTCGTACCACACAAGGCCCGAGTCGCACATGTCTTTAAAAAATGTGAATAAAAGCAACGTTCAGGCGAACATAAGCAACTGTAACAGCGCCGGCTCTTCCTCCCGCGAGGAGGAGGATGAATGTGGGTGAGTGAGGCGAGGAGCTCGCCTGCAGCTCCGGGGCTGGCACGGAGGCCTTCGCCTTCCCAGGTACTGCTGGCCAAGCGGGACTCGTGTCCAGCACAACCGCCCTTTCTAAAGGCAAGCAGAGCCCCCCGGTCACATGTGGCCTAGGAAGGAGGAGGAGAACGCGGAGAAAGGAGCCGCGCGGCTGGGCCCTGGCCGGCCGTGGCCTCGGGGGGCAGTTTTGCAGGCAGGCCCTCGTGCGGGCTGCCTTGGAGGCTGTAACCGAGAGCGACGGTGCCGCCAAGAAGGGAAAAGCGAAGCTGAGCCTGGGGGCAGACGGCGCCATTAAACTGTGCAGATTTCCCAAGGCCACCGACAGAAGCTCCCTTGATTAAGTGGTTTACAATTAGAGGTGAGAAGCAGCACATATATACACCATAGGGAAATGCCTTCATAGTGACGAAGGTGATCACTCAATTGCTTTTCTCCACCTCTTAATTGACTGTTTCTTTTATTCTATTATTTTGGCTCTTCATGTCATGTCCCCTGAAGATAAATACTCACCATTTTAAATACCAGCATGATCCAAAGCCTGCTGAAGTCTCTAGGCAGGTACAATGCAGCTGAGTTTCAAATCGAGGCCATAAACTTGGGATTAGGGGGTTTGAGGCTTTGGTTCATTCAAGCAATAAAAAAGTAATGATAGAATCTGCCTCCAGATTTTGCAAATTGGACACAAATATTTATATATTTTACCATAAAGCCCAGTAGATTCTGCACACCAGGTGCTGGAAAGCTTTTGGCGTTTTCATGTCGAGCATTTTTGGACATACTGCCAGAGAGGCTCTGCAATATTAACTAGAGTGGTAGCTGCAGAAGGGTAATTGTCCTTGTGAGCTTTTACCTCCCCCTGTGGCAAAACAACAACATTCAATAATTTGTGCTTGAAGACATCAAAATCCATCAGTCTGTAAAGGCAAAGCTAACATGGACTGAAATCTGACCCAGAAACTATGTAAGAAAAAAAGTAACAAAATAGCACTTTGAATGTGTCCTGTCGAAAAGGGATGAAATAATTCAGTGATATATCGCAACACTCTAAATTTGAAAAACAGAAGTCTGAGATTTTTTTCTCAGACCACGTATTTTATTATTTTCTATTTCAAGTAAATATGATCGAGTTTCAAGGTAGGTTACCAAGGGTATCATAGAGGAAAAAAAAAAAAAGAAAAAAAAAAAAACAAGAATAAACTAGAAACGAGACATTTATAGCAGAAGTCAGGGAAGTGGTTAGACTGGTAAATCTGAAGTCTGTGGGGCTACCTGTACTTTCTAGAAATTGTTTCTCTAGAAGAGGGGCCAGAGGGCCAGAGGATCAGAAGGATGGGGGATCTGGAAGGATCAGAACTGACCAAACGTTTTTGTTTTTTTCATTCTTCCTACTAATGAGAATTGTCCAGGTAAAATTTAGCCAGTGACATGGAATATAACAAAACCCGTATGACTATCGATAAAACTAAACCTAAACCCTCTAAAAAGTACGTGCCAACTGTATTTCTCCTTTACAAACTTCTCCTTTTCTGCCTGCTGTTGAGCAAGTGCCTGAATTAGCCAGGCAAGTCACCGCAAGCACACACAACGCTGCCTGAAGCCTGTAACCAGAAGGCAAGAAAAAACACTGCGTTTTCTGCAGCTCCGGACTGGGGAGAATTGGCAAGGTCCGAGGGGCTGACACTTTGTGCTGTGTTGGTAACTTTGCAGCTGAGGACTGCAAGTGCAAGCGGGTGTCAGAGGTGGAAAATTCATCATTTTAGTCATCTTATCTGTCTCCATGTTCTGGCCTAACAGAAAAGAATAGGCTTTAACAGGAATCCAAGATCATCTGAAGTGATTCTTTTTCTGTCTTAGAAAGACGGATAAACCAACTAGGCAACAGTAACACCAGGGCTTTTCCCTACAAACACTCTAGACAGCCCAAAGGGTGGGGAGTAAGAAAAAACACTGAAGTAAAAGCCATATTTAAGTCTTTACGCTTTATGCTTGTGGATTCCTTTCTTTTTCCTGTGTATTTTCTTACAAGGCTAAAAATATCTTCATGGTGCTAACCGTTAGTAACGGAGATAGCCTGACACCAGGCGCTGCCACACAATTAACTGTTTAAAGGATAGCAGCAGAACAAAGGTCTGATTAGCAGCATAGCCCTTGCTGCACTCAAAATAGCTCCTAATTAATGTGACGGGGGGCGGGGGGGCAAAATGAGGCTTCGAGTTGAGCACAGGGCTGATACAGTCTATCAGCTTTCTTATACGCAACGGCACTACTTCACTGTTTCCCAGTTCATGGAAAAATATGCAGAGACCACTATATGCAACTAATCTCACCCCCTGCATCACCTGGGGCATAAAAATCACCCAGGAATCCCATGATAAAGAGACAGTTTCTTTCAAGACTCGCGAGTGAACAACAACCTCAGAAATTCTTAATTCAAAGTACCAAGCCTGATTATAACTCATTCCAAGATTGGTCTACATCCACTAAAGGCTTTTTTATCCTACCAGGACAGACTTGGAGGTCTGTCACAAAGGCAGTAAGAATCAAGTCCTATCCCTCCTAGGAAGACATCTCATGTCGGTGTCACGGCTTCTCATCTCTGTTAAATGTAGTTCACTATTCGCCACAGGTTCACCAAGATGCATAACCTGGAGGAAAGACAAAGCTCTCCCTTTGTGCTGCTGCTCGTGAACTGAATCATTAGGTCAATCTCACTCTCGAGAAACAGATCACAGAATAACCCAGCATATCTCTAGTTTATTAAACTTAGTCTATACTTCTACATACTCTTTTATGTGCTGCACAGTGGATTAAAGCTTTATTTTTCTGTCAGTACGGACACACTCTCTGATTTTAACCTGCTTTGAAAATTAATGCCAGAAAAACCAGGCTAGTATCCTTCTTGATGAATTTGTTGTTCGTTTATAACATTGTGTTCTGAACGCAGGCATTCACATCAGTGCCAGTGAAATGGGTCTCCAGGTCCAATTTTTCAAGAACATATGATAATAGATTCATAAGCTGAGTCACCTGCTAACTCGAGTTAGCCCCTGCAAAACAAGAGAGGAGTGAGGGACATGACCAATATATTTAGAAGGTTGTCAATGCAAATCTTGCTCCGCTTTTCAAAATGGAAGGAAAATGATGTGGTTCATGAAGCCAAGCTACTGCATTTACCAAGAAGTGTTGCAAATACAGTCAAAAGAAACATCGATTGGCCCGTTTTTTGATTTTGCATGAACTTTAAAAACAAAACAACTCCGGTAAATACTGGCATTACCACACACAATTCGTGTCATACAATTAATCAGTGGTAGTTACTGCTGCCAAAATCCTGGACCGTGTTCCAAATGCAGTCGGGATACAAAACACAATCCTTCCTGTCTTACAGTCGCCTCTGCAGGCTGAGATACAGCACAGGGCAGCTTCGTGTTTTGGCAGCAAGGAATAAGGCATTTGGCCTCTGTAACAAGACTGTGAATCTGGGAAACATCTCTATGTCCATCACCAGAGGAGACCACCTCGTCCTAGCTACAAAGGCAGATAAAAACCATATCTGCATACGTTATTTTCCTCAGCAAGCCAATTTGCTTGGCAGGCCAGATGGACAAAACTCTCCCAACGAGACGAGGAGGATTAAACTGAGCTCTGTTAGCTCAGAGAAGGAAGTGGTTTCTGCTTGGATGCAAGGTCTGTAGGAGCAATTCTCAGGAGATAAATGAGAGTGAGAACTGAGCAGTACGAGCCGGAATAGCACTAATGTCAAGCAAAAGGGCTGTTTCAGCTTCTAGAAGGGCAGTCCAGCGGTGCTGGCTCCTAAAGAGGGCCTAGATGCCTCCTTCAAAACTGGGGCACTGGCACCGCCTGAGCACGGCCTCGCCAGCTGCTTCTGAGCCAGCTCATACCTCCAGAGCAGAGATGTGGGGCTGTCTGTTTGCTCCCCATTTCGGTATCTGAATTTCGGTGAAGAGAGTAGAGGCCTCGGTAGGAAGACATTGAAAGAAAGAATCTGGGATTGCACTTTTTCCAGTTGTGTTTTTCTTTTATAAACTTAATTAAAAGTCTATAAAATATGCAAACTGTTTTGCATTTTAATTGCAAGATTTCTATGACCAGTGATGGAAAGAAATACCCTTTGCTCCTTCTCCCTACACACAAACACACACAATCACTTATTTTAAGAAGAGTCCAACAGACAGGGGCAGCTATCGACTGCAGATACCCTAAGCTTTTACTGGGACAGACTGTTGTGTCTCTCATTCTGAGGCTATTATTTGATTTATTCTTTTGCTCTTATTTGCAATTTAACTAATGCACTTCTTGATCAAACAAAAGAGTAAATCAATCTGCACGAAGCACTGCAGGGCAAGCTTCTCTGAAGGAGTACAAACATCAGCTTGCCCCTCTTTTTACATAATGCTGTTATTTTCCCCAAGTATTTTATAACTTGTATTCGTGGCCAACTCAAACTTGCTTTCTGCATTAGCTATATCCACAAGGCACTGTGAGTAGCCCTCACATTCTCCATACGCTTCATATATGGTCTCCTTGCGTGGCAGAGCATGACACAAGGGGACGTGCAAGGCGAGAGGCTGCAGCTCCTGTCTCTAGCTCAGGATGCTGCAGTTTCCCTCCATATCTACAGTCCTGCTGGATGACCCACAGCCCGGGTCGGCGCTGCCGCCGCTCCCCTTTCACGTGCTCTGCCAGCGGCTGGTCGCATGATCCAGCACATGGTGCCTCTCTCCTGGGAAAAAAACTACGCTGAGTGCGGACCTGAGGTTTCCCATGGCTGCAATCCCTCCTTTCCGTTTGCCCACATTTAGTTTGGGGGTTGTGCTCTATGGACAGGAGCCTGCAAAAAGGCTCACTAGGCACAAATTCCTCCTCTTCCACCTTCTGCTTATTTGCACCCTGATGCAGAGGGTTTCTGTGCAAGCCGCTGTGCAAGCGGTTGGGAGGACAAGTGGTTCCTCATTCCCACAGCAGCCGCCACTTCCACAAAAGCAGAAGTGCGGAGCGACAGGAGCTGCGGAGTCCAGACAGCCCCTCAAAGAGCAGAAGGGAGGGAGGGGAGCAGTGGCCTTGGGGCCACCCTAGAAGGGTCAAACATTCTGCCCTCCAGAAATTAGTGGGAATTTTCCTCTTGGTTTGCAGCATTGGGATCTTGCCCTGCTTAGTGCATGTCAGCTACTTATTAAATACATTCCTAACACAGTATGGAAACTCTGGAGCACACATGAAAAAAGGGTGATTTTTGGTTAATAGTCTCCAACAATCAGAAAGAAAAAGATAAGAGCTCTAATGGACCCACCTATTCTTGATCCTTTCTCTTGCCAGAATATTTTGTGTAATAAATCATTAGAGCACTACATTACCCTGGAGCTAAAAATGGAGTGGAGTCGGGAGGCAGCACAGGGCTCTGAATACAGATTACAGGAGGGTATTGGATAACTCCCGCACTCGGTCTGATTTTAAGCTTCCTCAGGTGGCATAATGAGCACTCAGATGAGGAGGGAGAGGTTGGGGTGATTAGAGCCCAGGCTGGCTTTTAAGCCTTTTCCCTTTCAACTTCACTTTTGTCACATTTTGATTTAGGCTGAATTACCTGCTGAAAAGGGTTCTGTTTAACAGAAGCCTGAAGCAATAACTTACATTTCCCCAAGGCCAGGACAGGTTTTGGAGGGCAGTGAGAAAGCGTAGCCAAAGGCAGGATGCGATGCAATCCTTCCTCACCTCACAGCCATCAGATCAAACGGTTTCCTCTGGTCCTAGAGAGGCAGCATTTGAACGACTGGTCCCCCTAGCGATATGGGGGCTAAAATGCTGGTTTATAATTTATAATGAATAGTAAGCATGGCTGACAGCAATGGGCTTCTAAAGGGCTCTCAGTTCTGCTCAGAGGTAAAACGTTGCTCCAGTCTATCCTAAAGCCCAGGTCACCCTTGCTATAAATGGGCAGTGGCTGCGCATGCTGAATAAATGTGGACACAGGCTGCCTGTGTGCTGCTGGCTACGGAAAGCAGCGTGTCTCTACCATGCCAACCCCATGGACGGTCTGAGCTTTCACTTGGGCAACAGCTCCCAGCTCTCCCCTCCATCTCTTACTTTCACAAGAGTAAAAAGTCAATGTCTGGTAGGGACAAGTTTGGAGGATGGGCATTGACAACATTTCTAGTCTCCAGGCTTTAAGAGTATACTTTTTGTTAGAACAACTGAATTTTGCAGATGCTGAAAAATAATCCCTGAATATGAACACTCATTTAGACTTAGATAACACAATATGTTTCAGTTGTTGACACTGAGAAAGTGTTGGGTGCAGATTCATAGCCATGGGACCAGAAACAATAAATTAAAAGAGATTTTATCCTCCAGCAGTCCTATCGCCAAGGAACTCAGCTTCAGCTAGAGCTGATCTTTATGGGGGCTCAATGGAAGTACAGGTGCAGGTTGTTAATCCTGGGAATGTGAAGAGCCACAGCTGCTGGAGAGGCACGGCTGTCTGAGAGCGCACGCTCAGACCCCTGGCAGGCTTTGCTGCTGCACAATCACCATGTAAACAACCTGCAGGATGCAAAAACCTCCTCAGAGTGCTGCCGGGCCCAGATGGTATCGGTCTTTGAAGCCCAGCCGGCTACATGGCTGATCTTAAGGCAGCCTGGCTGATCTTAAGGCAGATCTTCCAGGCAGATGTCTCCACAGTTGCCTCTGTAACTGATTTACTGGAACAAGAAAAAACAAAACTCAAAATTGCTACTCGCAGATGTGCACAAACTGCAGTTCAGTGAGAATATCAAACACAGCCATCTCATTAAGAGTAGATCAGAAAATGGGTACCTCTTCCAGAACAACAGAGGAAAAAGAAGAACTGATAATGGCTGATAGGAATTGAAGGAATAGCTATTAAGGCCAGCAGGGCTATTGCCTGAGCAGTATAATACCAGACAAAGAAAACCTCAGGACTCTACCCTCTCCTCTGAATTATATTTAAGTCTACAGTGGGCACACGGGAGTTCATTAAGCACATGCTGTGTTAGAAATGAAAAACTCTAACCTTTATAAAATTATACATGGGCCTGTGCTTTAGATCCCGCGTTCCTCATTTTGAACACAAAAACAAGGCCTTTTCTTTCCAGTTTGAGAACAAGTTAGAACCCCAGGATCCTGACCCAGCTTGCCACGCGAGCTACCAAAGCACCAAAGCCCGCGCCAGGAAGCAAAGCTGGTGGCTGGTCGTCCTCTCTCTGTGTCCTCCCCTCCGTCTCTGCCCCATCATGGCTTTTCCCTCCTCCTGCCCTGCACGGACCAGCAATGATGCTCCTGCCTTGTTGCACCTACACACAGAGATTACGTCCAACTGCAATTACTAGGGCCATTCCAAAGGAAAATAATTTCTGTTGCTCATACCTAGCACCATTTGAGCCTCTCTCCCTGTTCTCTGTAAAGCCAGGAGACCTAGGAATGATCTGATCTGCCTTTTGTGCAGTTACTTACCATTCTGGCCATAACCCAGCATTAAACTGTAATCCCTGCTGAGGAAAAATTGGGTGACAACTGAAGCATACCAAAAGAATTTACCTTTTTCAGTCTGTTTCTCACTCAATTAAATTTCCTTTCGTGGACACAATTTTAACTGAATTTCCTGTATATATGTTTTCTGCACTATTTTCTGTCAGGTATCTTAAAAACAACTGCCACTTAATACTAACACGTGGACCAGCAGTGGCGCGCCTGGTAAAACCTTGAGCCAGTCTCCAGACTCCTAATGTCAAACAGAACTTGCGGTGCTCTTCATTTGCAGACACAGAGGATCAGAGAGGAGAGAGCTAAAAACTGCAGTTAAGTGAGGGAGACAGCAGCCCTGCAGGGGGCAGATCTTTCTAGACATAAAAGGGGAAAAAATAAAAGGTTTTTCAATTGAATGCTGATGCTGGAAGAACATGCAAAAAACTGTAATATAGAGTTCGTGGAGGCATGGATGGCTCCTAACTTCCTAACTTCTTTTTTTGGGAAGTATTTGAGTTCCTATCTCTCTTTTTTTTTTGGATCTTTTTAGTCCTTTAAGGCATAATAGTTCAGCTCCAGAACACTAACCATCCCACATTGTACTTAATCACCGTCTTCAACAGTGTTGGATCAAGAACTCAGTCGTATACACAAAATCCAGAGACAGGAGCAAGATTAAACACTGTCTCCATGAAGACGTGCTTTGTAGAATGTCTCCTATTGAGGATGTACTTTGATAAAATATGACTGCTATCTCTATGCTATGGACATTTGGACCATTATTCTAAAAATAAATAAACTTCTTCAGTTCAGGAACTTTAATTTTATTAACTGACTGCAAAGCAACGTAAGATATTCATAAACAAGTCATGAAGGCAGCAGGCTAATACTGGCACTGCCAACTTGCACAGTAAAAGGACAGATAAAGCTTGTCTTAATTGCATTTATGTAATCAATTTATTCGGAATACTGAGGAAAAGAACAAAATGGTTCTGTTATTTAATTTAAACACTAACAAAAATTAACATCTGGACTTCTGGCTAAGCAGACAGAAATTACTTCCTGTACTCGTAGCGAGGATACTTTTGCTAGAAATAGGTAGCTTAATGATAATGAACAATATAGACAGCTGGGAAACAATATGTAAGCCTATTTTAGTATGCTTGCTATTTTAGCACACCTGAAGTTAATTAGTGGTATTAGCATTTGAGGTTGTTTTCAACTGCTCTAGACAGTGTAAGGCTGCACAGCAAGACTAGTGATTGCAGAATTTTAATATGTTTTAAAAAGGCCTAGAGGAGTCCCTAAGATTCAAGAGCTTGTTTTAGGAAAATAATCAGAAGATAGGAGATTATATTCTTCCAATTTGTTTGCTGTTTTGATTTGTGGATCTCCAAATTCATATTGGGAAATGAAGAAGCTAAACCTGCTGAGAGGCAACTCCTACCATGCCCTGTACACTCTTTCATCCCAGCAACCCTCCCCACTGACCTGTGTGAACAGCCCTAAGGAGCAAGCGGTGCAGCACCCTAAGAGGATACACCCTGAAAAGCTTCGTAGTGAGACAGTGAGCAGGCTGAAGCTGGGTTTTCTCTTCATATCAAGAATGCCAAGCAAATGCTGCGTGGACTGTAGTGAAACCACAGCTGATGCTATCCAACATATCAGCATGGAGAACTGACTCCACAGGCTCTCTCTACAGTCACGAAGATCTCTGTTCCTGTAGGAAACCCAGGATACTTGTCCATCCCTTGAGATCACAACAAGGCCTTTCAGAGCTCTCTTTTGGATGTCATCTGGTTTGCGATGACAAAAGAGCTCTGTTCAAGTCAAACCCTGGGAAAGACTGTCTAAAAAGGCTCCAGACCAAAATACTCCACCTTGGAAATACTCAAAAAGGGGAATTGTGTGAGCAACCTGCTCATACTGGACCTGCTTGGAGTAGGTCAAAAAAGAGACATCCACAGAGGCCCTGTCCAACCTGCCTGATTCTGCTATTCGTTTCTCTCCTAAATGGACTTTGAAACCCTGTAAGACATCTGTAAAAATAAGCAAACTAAAAGGCAGATTCACTTGCCTTTGGAGGTTATGTTTGCCAGAGTTAAAGTACGAAAGGAAGTTTAAATGATAACTTTGAGGGAAGAGAGGATCAGGCCAAGGTCACGTTAATTGCTGCTCAGTTGTAACCCAGATCACGGTGCAGCATAAGCAACTAGCATTTTAAGAAAGGCGCTCAAAGATTTTAAACTAAACATAACTTCTGAACAGCAAGAAAAATATTCTGAAGGACTTTGTGCTTTCCGAGTACTTTCATCAATTAAGACTCAGTGCGGCTCCCACCATTAATTTTAGTGCAAGTTGGACCAGGACCTAAATTATTTGGCAGATCTACCCTTTTTTTTTTTTTGGTCTTAATGTTCTGGATAGTCACAGCCATTCCATTCTCGGCCGACACTGATTACACACAGCGTTCTTCTCTGTGCTTTCCAACTTTAGTAAGGTCGCTGTGCTTTCACTAGGGGTTAAGTCAATTCGTGCAATAAATCATTGACTTCAAAGTGCATTTACTCGCTCTCCCTTGCCCAAATTCGTCTGCCTAACTTATTTTATTCAACTGTGGCATCAGTATTGCCATCCAAGCACTCTCTATATTCTGTGCAGTGAGAAATGAGTTAGCATTTTAAGTGTTTGAAATTATATGGAATGAATTTGGACTGATGTATTTAGAACTCCCAATAGCTACACCCATAGCAGACAGATCAGTCTAGGGACTGGGCTCTGCTTTCTGCCTCCTCCTCTGGCTCCAAAAGCAGACTCCCACAGTCATCACTGCCACTGTATTTCACTAAATACAGCATACGGTATTGGGCATTGATCACTGCGAGCAAACATGCCAGGAATCACCCATCAAAATAATGGATGGAAAATCCAGTTTCGGGAAAAATGCAGGCCATTGATTTTCTGCTGTGAAAACCAAAGTGAAGCAGATTACTAGTTAATTCTATATAAGATATAGAGTGAATGGAATTTTGAAGCTTCCATTCAGCAGAAAGTTTGGATACCTCTCTGAGATCAAACACACTGACTGATCAGTAATTTCATGGAACCGCTGACTATAAAATCACAGGGAGCATGAGAGGAAATCAGCTCTCTCTTTGCAAGCACCCAGAAGGTTGCAGAGCATTAAAATAAATGAATAAACAAATAAATAAAGCCAATATTGTTTTATTAGGCACATATTATGTCGCTCTTGCTCTCACAATAGAATAAAAGGCCTTTGTGGGGAGGATGGAATTAGGCTCTTCTCTGTACCTTCAGTTAATATTCTGTTTGTTACACTCTTTCATGATACCAAACTCTACCTAGAATGTGGTTCTCAATGGTCTATTGCCAAACAGGAAGGCTGCACTGCATGATACTCTGTTAGCCCTTGTTTGGGATAATGACACAGAGAACTGGCTTTCTGATCTGCAGATAACATCTGGAAGGGGCTCCAAAGGACAGATGTAGAATTAAAAAGGATTTGAGAAATTGTTTAGATTCAAAATAAGCTGCTACTCAGCATGAGGAAATGAAGAGCACACTTAGGAAGAAATCATCATCTTTTAGGGGGAAGGAGTAGGAATGTAGCAGTTCCACCAGACAGGAGAGGAAGATCAGATCGGGTCACAGACGTGTGCCCGTGTCATGCCTTTGCAAAAACAAATACAAGACCTTGAAATAAACTTCATTTTGGACTCTAAAACATTTCATTTTACTTACAGATGCTGCTGCCTCAGCGTGCACCCAGCCTGGGTACCACACTTCTCTAAGGACAGACTATTGCAGAGCAGACAGAGAAGAACAAGGAGGATAGTTAAATAAAACAAGAAAAATAACCGGGGATGTTCTGTTTAGTCCAGACTACTACTAGTCAACTACAACTGTATCAGGACTCCTTCTAGAGGACCTATGAAAGGCAGAGGAGTGGGAAAAGGCAGTCGGCAATAAAACAATTTTATTCCTGTTTAGGAATCATGGAATCCCAGAGTGGTTAAGGTTAGAAGGGATCTCTGGGGATCATCTAGTCCATCTGCCCTTGCTCAGGCTGGATCACTTAGAGCATCTTCCCAAGGATTGCATCCATAAGGCTTTGGAGTATCTCCAAGGACAGAGATTCCACATCCTCTCCAGGCAACCTGTTCCAGTGCTTTGCCACCCTCACAGTAAGATAGTTGCTCCTCACGTTCACATTAAACTTTTTGTGTTTCAGTCTGCACTGGTGCAAGAGGTTATTCCTGCCTAGGTGCAGGACTCCATACTCCCCTTTGAACTCCATGAGGTTCCTGTGTGCCCACGTCTTCAGGCTGCCCAGCTCTCCGCTGTATCAGCCGCTCCTCCACATTTTGTAGCATCTGCAAACTTGCTGAGGTGGCACCTAGTTCCTTCTGTACCACCACTGAGGTTCACAAGCTCAAAGAGGTTGGAAGCCTTTGTCACAGAGGGGACTTGCAAAAACAGGCTCAAAAGAGGTCAGAAAAATACCTGTCAAGGGATGGGTCAGATGCAGCTAGTACCTCTTTTCCCTTCCAAGCCCTGTATTTTACTCCATTACTTTCCTTAATATGAATGCAGTTGACACTTCACTCTTGCAAAACAGAAATGAACAGAACCAATCAGAAGTGATCAGTGAAAAGCACTGATACTCACAAATAAAAATGCATTTATTTAAAAACAGCCTATCTCAAGGCACTATATCAATTCAACACAAACCCGGATTTTCCTGTGAGGCATATTGTTCCAAGGAAACAGGAATTCAAGAGCCAGATTTTTTTTGCTTGGTTACCGATTAGGGACCCTACTCTTATTACATCGTTTAGGTAACTCCTATTCCTATTACTCATCCTGCATCATCCACCCTGCTCAGATGAGATTTTCCACATCACAGCATGGGAAATTTTGTCATATGTGAAGTCCGGTTCTTCTACCTAGGACTGTTCTCACAGTAAAATGCATTTGCAAGCGGATGAACGGGACAGCTAGCATGAGATCTTCTGCTGAAGCCCAGGGTTCAGATCACTCTACTAAATACACGGCTTGTTTCATTCTTGCCAGCATCCTCTGTTTCAATGCACAACCAGCGCAAAGACAAGGCTATGACCTTCAAAGCTCTTCCCTCTGCCCCAGAGGGACTGATTCACAGGGAAAGGACAGAAAGCCGTGACTGGTTTGGTGACATTGGCTTTACTGTAAACGACAGGGAGAAAAACAGCAGAGCAAAAGCAAGCAGAGGAGCAACAGTGGCATACCCACAGGCCAGGGCAAACAAGCTGTGGAGAGATGGAGTCAGTCCCATTGGAAGTTTGCCCTTTATTTGGGACTGATAAAGTCCAAATACACTCCCTGGCAATTCTCACACCAGAAAGAGCTCCAAAAAACACATAAAAGGGCCTTTTCTCTTTTAGTGTTAATTAATATCAACAAAGCATGCAAAAAAAAATCAAAAGCAACAGGCTTCTTGGAAGCCGCATAGTGAATTCACAGGGGCCCATGCTTGTTCATTGTACTTCATTATTATGTAAAATTCTCAGAGATTCATCAAATAGCCTTGCCTTTTTGCTGTATGCTGTGCAGAGCTGCAGATACATGGGATTTCAACTCACTGGATGCTTAGGAAACACCATATCCTAAAGGGAGACAAATAAGTGAAGTGTCGGTTTAGAAATCTCAATTCCTGGGGAGTTAAATCATGGGACTGTATTGGAGAAGATGTGTTTATAACAGAAAACATAAACCAGCATCTTTTCAATAGCAAATCCTGTAGGAACCTTACACCATTCTGCACTGCCTTGGAAAACATTTTTTTGCTTACTGTTTTCAGGAAAACGCCAAGTGCTTTGGCCACGGGCAGGGCAGCCCCTGTGCTGCTTGCCTGCTCTCTGGTCGGACACAGCAGTGACACTGGCTGGATTCAGAACCAAATGCAGAACACAGAATGGCTGAGGTTGGAAGGGACCTCTAGAGACCATCTAGTCTGACCCCCATGCTTCAGCAGGGACCCCTATAGCACAGAGCACAGCGTGACATCCAGGCGGGTTTGGAAGATCTCCAAGAAAGGAGACTCCACCATCTCTCTGGGCAGCCTGTTCCAGGGCTCCACCATCCTCACAGTAAAGAAGTTCTTCCTCACATGGACATGGAACTGCCTGTGATTTCATTTATACCCATTACCCTTTGTTCTTTCACTGGCGACGACCGAGAAGAGTTTGGCCCCATCCTCTTTACAATCTCCCCTCAGGTATTTGTACATATTGATCAGATCCCCTCCTAATCTTCTCTTCTGCAGGCTAAACAGGCCCAACTCGTTTAGTCTTCGCTCATACAATAGATGCTCCAGTCCCTTAACCACCTTCACTGCTCTATGTTCCTGGAGCAAGGGCAGGGCAAGGGTTAGAAAAAGCTACAGAACCAGCCCAAAAGAGACCTAGCAGTACCTAGTTCATCCGAAACCCAGGGACTGCTGCCACGCTTGAGGCTTGAGCCCAGCGCTGGAGACAGACACAATGTGCTCTGCAAAGCTGCTCCAGGGACACTTCTCTCCTCCTGCCCTCCTCCAGGTGGAGGTAACCAAGAGACCACTGCAATTTCCCGCCCCACACTCAGCTCTAACTAATCCACATTTGGCCTGGGGGACCAATGCAAGTCCTTGCTCAAACAGCCTGTCTTGGGGCCAAGGGAAAGGCTGGCCACCTTTATTCTGGAATTGCACACTTTAATGCATGCATAGCTGGTGACAGTACAGCTCAGGTCAGCTCTGTGAATCAACGCTTTGATGTTGTTGCATCTGGAGGATCATCTTACAGAAAAAAAAAACCAGGAAAGATGGATGAATCAAGAAGTAAAGAAGTGGGATATCAGTGAATTTTGAAAATAAGTTTCATTCTTGTGGTGTTCTACAGGAAAATGTTTAACCATACAAAGTGTTTTCACTGTACTCTGAATATTTGCTCCACTAAGAACAGGGTAGCCCTTTTCTTCTCACCACCAGGACTCCCATGCCACGTGTAGCAGAGACACAAGCAGGGTCTCCCTCCTCTTTCACATCTTTCCCTCCATCAGTGCCCAGTCCAGTGCCAAGACCAGACCAGTGCCAGGCCAGTCCGCAGTCCTCCAGTAGGACGGAAGGAATCAAGAGCAGCATGGGCTAAGGATCTGGACACCAGATATGAGAAATAGGATTGAAAGAGTACAAAACTGAAAAATACAGGTTCCAAAATCTGCAGGGCTCAGAAGACATAGAGTAATAATCCACTGTGAGCCTAGAAATTCCCTGGAATGAGCTCATGTGCTGTCATTTTCCACCAGTCCTCCCAGCTGACTGCAGCGTGTGATAGATGCAGGAGCAGGAGTCCTGAATGGTGGCAGACGAGCACTGCTCATTTCTTCCCTCACTTGAAAGTCACTACGACCAGAGCGCTACGCGCAGCAGAAGGGCCAGATTAAACACCCAGCACAAGACCAACTCCCACCAGCCTCCAGCTTTCTGCAAATCAACTTTTCCAGTGAAAGAACTTGTAATTTGTTTTCTTTGCTAATAATGATTTAACCATGCCTACATTTTAAAAATAAGATGATCAAAACGAGAGTTTTCTTTTTTTAAAATAGCTAACAAAGTGGTAGCTAGCAAATATTTCACTACTCCACGTTACAATTGCACAATGATAATATAAGGAGACTATGATATGTGTGGAGGCTACTAGTCGGTACGATTTAGGTTTCTGAGTGAACACTCAGCCTCCTATAGAGCTCCCATGGGCGCTAACTGGAGGGAAAAAACAGATTCCGAATGAAGACAAACCAACCCAAAGTGCTCAGGCAGCAGAAGTAATAAATACATACAAAACTGAGGGGTTCTGAGGTTTTGTATGGAGCTACCGTTTTGTTCTGTGGCATGTTTGCAGAAACTAACTGTCAAATTAGGACTGTTAACCTCTCTTGGTTATTAAATCTGCTAGGAACACTGGCATTGCCAAGCCTTGGTAGAACTGGCTTGGAAAGTGCAGTTATTAAACCATCAGAGGCAGTGGGAAAGCAGGGAAAACGCAACAACAGATCCAACCTGCAAATCCCTTTTTCCTGCAGATCAAGAAAGTCTTGAGCTTGAGAGGCTCCCAGCCTGCTGAGACACTCCAGACACCGCTCGATAAAAACACTCACAAGCGCAACACGGTCTCCGCACTATAAACACACTCTTACAATATTTTGATTTGTCAACCACGTACAGATAATCTAGAACACTGCAGCAGTACTTACAAATGCCACAAAGCACAGAATAAACAGAGACTGCGTGTCTGCTGTTTCACTAATCGATCATCACCTTTGCCATAAAATGTGGTGTTTCGGCTTAGGTTTGCTGGAATTCTTTAAGAAGCGAGACGATGAACACTGGGAAATAAGTGCAGTGGGAACTGCTCTCCTACTTCAGTGCACCTCAGAATGATAGCAAACTTTCCATATTATCACAATATATAATAAAAAGTACAGAATGATAAACACAGAAAGTAGAAAACCACTCTAAAATGTATGATTTATGTAACTTATGAAAACAAATCCTGTAGAAATCTGAATAAAAATCAAAACACAACGTACCATTTATTGGAGGCTATTCACTCAAAACACCAAGCTGGACTTGCACTAGGAGTTCCCAGATATATGGTTGAACACTGCTGAATTACTCCAAAGTACACAATTTATGTCTACTGCAAGTGCCTGCGAGCAATTTAGCTCCAAATGACATGAGCATTTCTAGGTTCCCCAAGTTTGCCTATTTTCCCACTGCTTCACCTGCTACTGACTTTCCACGAAGCGCACACAGGGCATCTTTCGCACAATGTGACACAGGAAAGCTTCTAATAAAAAGAAGACAGAGGAGACCTTCCTTCCTGGCAGAAGGAAAACCTGGAGACCAGCAGCCTTGTCCCCAGGTGTTGTTAAGGATTAGCCCCACACACTGTCACACCCGTGGAAGGAGAGAGAAGGCAGATGCAAAACAAACTTAATGCCAGGTCGCTGCATTTCCCAGAGGAGTGAATTCCACAAAGGATTAAATTAAATTATTTTCTTGATGGGCATGTAAACGCATATTACTATGGAAAACAGATCGATGTATTATTAGAAAACAGAAGCAGGTGTTCTTAGCTCCCTCATATCCTAGTTTATGCAGGCCACTATGGAGCAACTTCTGCCCCTCTTTCCCAGCTGTAGAGGGTCTCCACAGCAGCTCATCAGTTTGAGACACTATTTGGGAAGTCCTTTTCCACCATTAGCCCATGCTGGACCAGTTAGAGCCTCACGTCTACGGCCTACAGAGGTGCTACAGTCTGTGGTAGCACCAGGAGATCCCTGAAACAAGTGAGCCCATCTACATCCTTCATCTTTTAATGGCTTAGGAAATCACAGCTTGTGCAGGGCTTCTAGAACTGAACAGCTTTGCAAAAATTCACCCTCGTGGCTGCTCCGCCACCCAGATACACTGACCTAATTATCTCCTGCAACCCAGTTCTCTACTACTGAGCTAATTAAAAATAAGCAGAAGGTAAGGACTTCGATGCAAAGTCTGTGGCTATGCATGTCTCGCTGCATGTATGAGCTTATGAATCATGTTTGTGCTTCATAAACTTTCTGCGAAGGTTTAATTCTCATTGGATCATAGTCACATTCTAAAGAAGATGGAGCTCAGAGGAGTTCTGCAGACTAAACATTTTAGACCTCAAAGGTGGACTTTATTTCCTGCTGTTTTGAAAGCAGTTTAAGGCAGTGAAATACATTCTGGAGATAACAAACACATCCCAGGATCTGTCAGGTGATGATCGATTTCTCTGTTTTCCAAGCACTTCACAGATAACTAATTTCAGTCAATGATAGCGTATTCTTAACTACTACAGCCCTTTTTTCTTTACGTCCCATGGGTGAGATCCAGCCAAGTTCTGATCTAGAAGCAGAGCTGTGCAGAAAAGACTCATTGCAAATCAGTATTCTCCCCCAGGAAACCCCCCCCTGAGGAAAGCTTGGGCAATGCTTTGCCCCGTGCCCTTCCCGGGGAAGCGAGGCCAGTGTTACGTGTGCTTTGCACTCCTTTAAGCAAATATTGCCCATTACCCTGGCGGGCGAGTGCTCGCACCCTCCGCTGCTCCCGCCTCTCTGCAGTTCTGGTCCCCATGCGGGGCTCCGCTACAGGCGGTTTTCACCTCTGTGAAATCCTCCCCAAGTTCAGCGACACGACTTGCAATCGGCAGGAGCAGCTGTAAGGCCCGGGAAGAGCCGGCACCGACTCCAAGGCTGCCTCCGGCCTCGCGATCGCTGCCCGCCGAGCTGTACGAGCGGTCGCTTGGGAAGGGACAGGAGCTCTGTGGGTGCACGGGGGAAGCTGTGAGGCTGAGGCACTGCTTTACAGCGGCCGCATTCCAAAGGGGCTTTCAGGAACTCCGTATCTCTCCATGTGCTGCCCCGAGGTAATAAATTCAGAAGGAACAGAAATATGAACAGAAGGAAATAGGAACAGAAGAAATATGGTCTTGTTTTGACTGCAGCAGAATAGCCAATTCAATTGAAAACACAAAATCAGACTGAAAAGTAGTAATGTAATTCCAGTATTTTGGATCTGAATTAAAGCCTGAAGGTGAAAACAGCTGAAGAATATCTTGCTGAAATGAAGAGTCATCACCACCTCTTCCCACACAGCTGTAAATCCCTGACCTTATGAAGCTGCATGTGCAATACAAACCCAAAAGCACGTACATCAATTGCAAAGACAAAAGCAGAGAGCTATCCCAGAGGTGGAGAAATCAGCACGACCTCTTCAAGCCAATAGGATTATTTGCCCTCAGCTTTACACTTGTTTTTCCCTGTTTCTGATTTATTCTTTTTTTTTTTCAGCCTTCTAAAAAACATCGCAGACCTGTGTGCAGCCAAGCAAATCCAGGCAGAGTGTTAGAAACAAAAACCCAAGCTTTGCTGCTCTGAAAGACGCCGGTGGTGACACGTCCTTGGGGAGAGCGCACAGAGCGCCGTGTTTCCTCTCCTCTCTAGCTAGGAGGGAGGGGTGGGTGCTCCTTCCCTTGGGGGTGCCCCCCAGGTGGCCCCAGCAGCCAACAGCAGAGTGGAGCTAGCAAGAACAGCGGGGAGGACAAACGCCACAGCCACGGGCTCCTCTGGAAACACTGACTGCCAAACACGAGCAGTTGTAACATACACATCTACAGCTATCTCCCTACACACACTCGCTCACACGGCTTGATGCTCCAAATCCTGTTTCAGCACCTAATACCGCTGTAGACCAACCTACAGCCTGACCTGATATTGCTGCCGCCGGGACCGGGGGCAGTGAGGAGCCCCACGGAGCGCGGGATCTGAGCGAGCAAACTCACTCCCCCTTCCAGCCTCCGTACCGCCCAGCCCGCTACAAAAGCACGGAGCTTCCGAGGGTTTCTGGGTTGTCCAGCGCAGCGTGTGTTTGTCTGAGGACAAGAGAGATGTTTCATAACAAGCAGGATAATGCAAGGGGACTGTCAGTGCGTATAAATCAGTCCAAGAACTGTTTGCCTTTCTCAAAGTCTGTAGCTGGCAGCCTATTTCAAGAATTAAGTGGTTTTGCACATGTCTACATACTAAACATTGCCAGGGGCTGATGGTCCCATTTTGGAGTAAAGGACTCAGGAGCAGGAGGACAGAAAAGCAAGGCTTATCTTTGCTCCTAACAGCACTGGCAGATAAAACAAAGAACGGAGGAGAAAGTTTAGCAACTTCACAGCACCTGCTTCAGATCCTCCTGCCCAAGAGCCAGGTCCATCTAGCTTGCAGAGGACCCACTGCCTGAGCACTCTGCATCCAACCATCCCTTTCACCCTGGGCCCCAGTCCCGGCTTTAAAGAGCATCTGGCTGGCTTGCTAAAAGCTGCAGATTGATATGAAGAGCCAAAATGCCCAGAACTGGAGAAGGCGTCTGAGAAGGGTGCTGAGGGCTCCCCTGAAAACTAACCAAGTTCAGCTGCTGCTTCACCACCCCTCAAAGAGTGTAACTTAAGCCAGTGTGAAAATTGAGTTGGGGAAGTATGTCTTGATTAAGTCCTAATCAAAAAAAGCGATAGGGACACTTAACAAATAATAAAAGTGATAATCACTTCTTATGAACGTGGAGGGAATCAGTCAGCAGCAAAGCTGGAAGATAAAAAAAAAATCTAGTCCTGATCTTACTTGCAGTGTAGATCAAGACTGGCTCCGGCACAAGTGCTCAAGCTCTAAAGACCCTGTAAACAGCATCAGAATCTAGCCCACATCTCTGGATTTTGCCCGGTCGATGGCTGCTCTGTGTAAATTCAATATGAAACACTGTCACTCACTTCATATAAGTGTGATGCTTCTACAGGACGCAGAGGAATGAGAGATCAGGTTCTTGGGGTGCCTCCTCTTGAGGCATATATATATGTGTGTTGAGGTAATGCATGAACCGCAAGGGAACGGTAGTGAATGTCGTCTTACGTGTGAGTGTCACCCAGCAGACAGGGGATGCTCTTTCCTTACCCATTCCCACTGCACTACGTGGCACAGTGCAGCAAAAGCCGTCGTGAGCCCATCGTGAGGGCTCACGTGCGTGCAGAGAGGTAGCAAAACGCAGCTGTAGTAACCAGGAACATCTTGATACAACATTTTTTCAGAAGGAAACATAATTTTGTGATTCCTTAATTTCTGAAGGAAGGAAAGGAACCCCATGAATATTGTACACTGCATTTAAAGAACTGCTGGGAGACAGGCATTCGCAACCACGCTGAGCATCTTCTGTGAGGGTGAAAAGCTCGTTTAAGATTAAGCTTAATCAGCTCAGATGTCACCAGCATGAGAAAAACAGCAGCTCCTGAGCAAAGTGCTCAGCAAAGGGAACGGAACCATGAATACAATGCAAGGAGCCAAAAACCAAGCAAGCAGTGAGCAAAGATAGCTCATGGACAGTCCGTGCTCTGATTTTCTTGCATGGCCTCTGCTGGAGGATTTCAGCCAAAGGCATCCAGAACACCGGGACAACTGTGGGAAAGCCCAGCCTGGATCCAGATGGACACAGAAACTTAATCCTGTGCAGAATTGCCTCAAATTGGGCTGCTGGGTCTCTAACAAATGACGCATGTCCCTGTGCTCACTTTGGCTGTGGGAGTGATTCAACACAAAGATTTAGCGCTCAGCTGGCACTTGACAGCACTGGTACGTGAAAAACTGATTGTTGTTGTTGCTTTCTTCTTTTCTCCAAAAGATTATTTGGCTCTTTTACAGAGTGAATACAAACATATTCTAAACTCCTAACCAAGTAAAAAATGGAAAGTGTTCTCACATTCATCAAAAAAATTCATCGTTGGTTATAGCATTTTTTTAATATTGTTTAAAGCATGAAAGGATAGACTGATTTTATATTAACAGCATTGATATCTTTGCCTTCCAAAACAAGAGATTTGACTAAATTGTCATATATATGGCATGTGTTGTTGTCATTGAACCCACATTTTTTCATGGAAAAAAAAGATCCTTTTTCAATTTAAATCTGCAAAGATCTGATTCACTTTTTTTTTTCTTTTCTGCATTTATATCCTTCTTTGCATTTTTTTTTTTTTAAATTAGCAATATATGGAAGTTAGCTCTGAGCATAGGCAGCCTCCAACCTCAGCTTTATGAACAGGAAGGAGCTGCCTGTCTGCCTCCCCACACCCTGACCCTGCAGTGTGGGCTAGCAGTGTCGCAGACCTCGCTCCTGCACTTGTAAACACACCCGAGATACTTCATTTACTGTAAAAATTGTGCTGAGCTGCCTGCTGCGGTTACATTTTCCTGCTATTTTGTGTTGAATACCATACTGTATCTTCATGGCTTTCAGCCTTTGTTCATCATTTGATATAATGAACCTGAAAAACTCATCAGAAATGTTAAATGGACAAATGGAAGGTAATTCCCTTTACTATTAAAAGGGTCTATTTCATTTGATTAGTAAAGAGAAAATAAAATGTTTTACTTGCTCTCAGCAACCACTTAGGACAGAACCGTCTTATTAAAGACAATCTACCATCACAAACACCACAGCCTCCTCTTTTGCCGAGTTACCCCTGTAAACATGACAAGAGGCAGAGGAAAACCCTTTTAAGAACATCCTAAACACATGACTGATCAAGAACTGCATCTTGGTCTTGATGAATGTCCCCTTCTAAAGGAGGGAATTGCTGTGCAGTATTCCAGTGTATAAGACAATGACTCGTATTTTGATTTCTACCAAATTTATTGGCTTTCCCAACACTAATGAGCTTCTCCCACGTTGGGAGACAGCGAAGTGATTTGCCTTGGGGATCATGCTGGGAGTTTGGGCAAAGCCAAGCTTAGCTCTAAGCTCTCGTGGCTGACATGCCCGTGCCCGGAAACAAGCCCAACCATTGAATGGTCTTTTCTGTCGTACTCAATCCACTGCCCTTGACCACAAAATAGGAATCACACCAAAAAAAAAAGAAAAAACAAACATGGAAAGAAGGTCTCTTCCACACTTTTCTAGCCCTCTGCTTGCTTTCTCGGGCTCCTGAATTCTTGATTACCAATAATAGACAAGTTCAGCCATTCCCTCCCCTTCCTGCCACTTGGACATCAACTTGTTGCAGCTGCCTGCACCACTCCAATCACCAAAACAGGAGCTTAATATTGCAGGATCCTCCCCCTCTCCGACCATGCAGAGGCCTCGCCAGCTATAGAAAATAACAGATTGAAATTAAAATCATTGTGGCCCTGTGACTCTCAAAACCTAAACCAATCAAAAGGGTCAGGTCCTGAGCCTGGCACTGACTTCCTGCACTGCAGGAAAAAAACCATTTGGCAACGCACATATCACCAGGTTGTTTGTTTCAGAATCACATCAAGCTAACAAACATCCTCAGCGGTCTGTTGCTAGGTACTGATTTATTTGATAACTTAGCAGACTCTGAACATCTTCCCAGAAAGGCTTGCGGTCCCTAAAGGATCTGTCACTATTCTGTTTGAATGAAACAACAATAGCTGAAAACAATAGCTGAAAAACTCATGAGATTCTTCAGTGGCAGTAGAAGAAAATAACTCTGTTTGTGTTATTGCAGACCCAGAAATCTCATCAAGCAGCAACTGTGAAGCAGCCTCTTTTGAATCCCACGAGGTGTGAGGAATTATTCAACCTCATGCTTTTCAGGGCAGATTAGACCCAAACTGGAAGAGACCGGTTCAAAAGCATCCCTAATCAACAAAGCTTTCCAAGAGGATTACTGTTCAAAATAAAATAAATCTTCTTCAAGCTGGGTGATCTTGCAAGATTTATTCTGTCGTACTTTTGTCCCGCAACAGAGCTCAAACAATTTTGCATCATCAAATTGAAACCCAAGTGACCAGACAGGCTTTGAGCTTTACCCCAGATGGAAACAGACCTTCCATTCCTGTAGATTGCTTTAGATATAGGGATGTCAAACTACTCTGCAAAGCCAAGTACTTTTTTTTTTTTTTTAAGTTGTTCTTTTTTCATAGGAGAAGAGAATATGATGTACAGAAAAGTAACAGACCTTACTGGAAGTCAGTAAGCAGTACATAACATTTAGGAAAGACCCATTCCACATCCTTTGCACACCAGATTCTTCTCCCATGAAATGCTACTGCAGCTCCAGAAAATATCTGCCCTCGAGAGTCCGAAGAGCAGAACCAGGCAGCTGGTTGGCTTTGCTGAGGCCGGTTCGCGCCCAGTGAGATTCCTTGTTGTAAGCTGAGGTTTCACAAATGACAAGGTTGGGCAGGAACTCAGTGACCGCAATAAAATACAGGACCGGAAACCAGGAAGTGATTTCAAGGTTTTTATTGATTTCCCTGGAGAGGAAAAACTACAAAGAACAGAAGGAAGAGCTGGTGTCACAGAAAACAGCGCAGCCCTTGGGATGGCGTGCAAGGCCAGGAACCCAGAAACACCCACCTTTCCCACCTGCCGCTGCCCACGTTTGCTCTGAGACAGTTCATTCCCTCATGCACCCTGCGGTCACGAAGACCGCCCTAGATGCTGTGCCCATCCACTGCCCCTGCACAGCCGGAGCGCCCTCGGGCACCCTGTCCCAGCCATGGGAATTTTGGACACCTCGCAAGGCAAAGGCTGGGCTTAACTGAGCAAGGTCTGACTGCCAAACACCACCAGGGCCCAAACCTTTGCTAAACACTGGGAAAAAATTCTTGCCCTTCTTGCTGCTGATGAAGGGTGGGAGCCACCTTCATACTCGCACAGCCTTAGTACATGAATGCTCAGAAAGGATTGGAACAGATGAGCACTAAAGTTGCCATAAGAATGAATATCTTAACAAAATCCCACTGCCAAAACCAGAGCACAGCACTGCATTTGTCCACCAGAACTTTCATTTTTCCATACTACAGAAATAGTCTTTTAGTAGGATTAAAATAAATCCTTGTCATCTTTTGATGCAAAGCACAAAGCAGCTCAGAGATACAGATCACTGAAACTCCAAATCTTCTCAAAGCCGAGAGAGGCACACACAAAAAAATGAATTCCCAAATATTTCTGCTCACCTTCAAAGCACCCATAATCTTAGAAAACCTTGCCTGGGTGACTAATGGCAGCAATCTCTCTAGCAAACCACAAACGGATCTGAACTTTACTTTTCTCTGGGTGTTAACTTTGCAAATCTACATGTCTGCCAGAGTCGGTATTTGCAGGAAAGTGAATCTAGCAAAGCCAGTCTCCTGTCGGTCCTCTGGTTTCCCATACGTCCTCACGTAAGCCCTGCTCTTCCTTTCTTCTTCCTCTTTTGCTGCCCTCTTCCAGTACGGGCAGCCTGAGTCCTGCAAGAACACCCAAAGCCGACCATCCTAAAGAGCTGGTCCAAAACTACAACATAAGGGAGAAAGAAACCACTCCATTTGACTTCAGTGACTGTTTGGATAACCAAGGTCTTAGAGCAGTGGCAGGGTTATATGTTATGTATCTATTATAAACTACATAGAAAGTAAGAAGTTATATTACAGTCTGACCACAGGCTAGTTTTGGTGCCAAGTCACATTCCTTAATCTGACAGGAGAATAATCTTAAAAATAAATGAAATGCAAGGATTAGTATGTGCATGAGGATCTTGCTTCAGGCAGGATCCTTGCATGAAGACCCATCCTTTCGTGAGGATCCTGCTGCTTTAGCCACACCAAAACTCCATCTAACCTTCTGGTCCCACGAAGGGCAGCAGTGAGGCTAAGATCAAGAAGAGGACCTCAAGTCCACTAAAGCCACTGGATGGCTTTCCTTACACTTCGCATTCAGGGTACAACACCTGCAGGAGTCTCTCAGAGAGCTGACTCTGCAGGAACAAGTTAGACCCAGTGCATCAGCAGACCCAGAACACGGGGCAGCTTCAAGCCGTTATGTATAAAATCTATTTAGAACGGAGGATCAAACAGGTTTGGTTTCTGCAAGGAGATGGGATTACCTTCTCAAAGGCAGTGCGATGATTAGCACGGTCTCCTTCATAAACACTTCCCTTCTTGCAGCAAGTGTGTTGGAAGGGGGCAGCAGAGCAGGAGGCTGAAAGCTCAACTGCCTCGAGATCTCAGGTCAGCCAAGCCCCTGCTGAGCGTCACGGGCCTCCAGCGACGAGGAAAATCAAGCAGAGAGTACTCAAGCAGTAGTGTCTACTGCAGAAAAACAATCAGAAAGACCAAGCTTTACACCGTGTCTTACACCTGCACTGCCATTCCCAGGCTGGGCTTCTCACCCGGAGCCACCCTGAGCCCTCACATTGATGCTGCAGCAGGATTCATGCGAGCATGAAGCCCCGTGTAACACTCACACCCATGCTACTTTTTCCCCTTACAGACTGTAGCATCCACAATAATTTCCCAGGCGATCCACCCAAAAGTAAAAATTCTAAGTACAATTCCGACAAAAAAACCCAAAATCTTATGTAATAAAAACATCCTCTGAAACAAAAGGTACTTGTGTGAGAATGCAATCATAATATTTCTGCAAACTGTATATCATTGTGTGTTGCATGCTTAATCACTGCACAAATTCATACACCTGTCAATAACATAATGGAAAAAAACAGAGCCTGATTCTTTCCATGATACAGATCAAAATCACCAAAAAGCCCCACTACTTGTTAAAAATGAGAGAACAATACAAAGGCCTCAGAGGTATTAGCAAGTAAAGGCACAACAATAAGAGGTGGGTATTTAACGGCGGCGCAATCAGGCTGCAAGCAGATCCCAGCGTAGGTGTCACAAATTGCCGTACTCTGACAGATGTCAAACACACTAGCAAGAAATGGCACGGGTTTCAGTCCCCCCGCCTTGCACAACCTGAGAGCATTGCTGATAGAGAAATAAACCAGTAACCAACTACAGAGGCAGCAGCGAGGGCTTCTGGTGGGCAAGCACAGGCGAACGTCCAGTCCAGGAGGCTGCAGACCTGCACGTACCCCTGGAGGCAACTAAAGAGCAGCACATATGGCTGCGGATGCCAATGAAACAGTTTGAAAATTAGCATGTTATCATTTCATATCTCAAATCGTAGCCGGACACCAAAGGAGAGTGAAGAAAACCACTGTGACAAAAGCTCGTCTCCTTTCACAATTAAAAAAGTAGGAAGGTGAATTTGGCTTGCTTCACAAACAAGCCCAAACCCTCTTTCTCTAGCCATTGGATTGCTAACCCTTTCTGTTTGCTTTTGTGCAGTAAAACTTGACATTAAGGAACCTGCCAGAAGCTTTGAAAAGCTTGGGGTTTGTCCCTTTCAAATTCAATAGCATAATGCAAAAGGTAAGAGCTGCTTTATACAATTGAGCTTCTGTCTCTGCATACAATGTGCTTGAGACTAAAAAGGTCAAAGTAGTACATGCTGCCTTGAAAATGCATATAAGAAAAAGAATTTACACTCTTAAAATGCTTACAAAATTCAGGTGAGACTTCAAACCAAAGCAATAACAGTTATTATTTTCAAAGTCAGCTTTTGTTCATAAAAATTAACCCCCTTCTTTTTAAGAAAAAAAATTAAGAAAGGGAGGAGTAAAGCTATTCCAGTTATTTAACATTGCAAAGAATGAAAGGCCATGAATGCATACATATAGGTACTGCTGAATATAAGCAGAGCTGTGAACTAGGAGTCGGGATGCCATACTGCTCAACAAGTTTCACCCTTACTTCAAGAAGATCCTGGGGGGCAGGAGCTTTTATTGCTAGTCTGTGCGGCCAGGAAGAGCCTGACACCTGCATTTGACTCGGGACATTGAGCAGCAAAGACTACAATATTCCTTAGCCCAAGGAAGCAGCAGTGCCGATGTTTCAGACATTTCCCAGGCCAGCTGGAACAGGACAACCTTCATTCTGGGCTCTTTTCTCAAATCTCCGTATTTCTATCATTTTTGACTTCTATCATTTTCTATACTTCTATCATTTTAATTAAATCATTTTTGTCGTGGTTTAATTAGCTTGATTTCCAGTGGAAATCAGATTTCCAGGAACAATTTGTCTATGTGCCTCTCTTTAGCGAACTTTTAACATCAATATCATTCCACTGAGACAGAGGCTAGAATCTCACAAGGAAAGAGGTTTCTATGTATGTTCTGCAACTAGAGCAAAAGAATCAAAGTTCAAAGCTTTCCAGCAGATTTGGAATCTGTTACAGCCAAAACAGATTCCAAGTCAAGGGAGACAGCTTGCATGTAGCTGCAAAATATTCAGCAGAAGATAAGCTGTATGGGAAAGGAAGGGAATTTTACCGGATACGTAGTGAGAACAGAAAGTAATTTTGTAACTTTACTTTTAAAAACTCCTTGAATGTAAAGGTTCAAGAGCATAGGAAACCAAGTTTCATTAACTTCCCTGCTCAGGAACAACTTAATGTTCTTTCCTTTATTGTCAAAGAAAGTCTGACTTATAACCTAGAGACCTGGGAGTATTTTCTGCAGCCACAGAACTTAACGTCCCTTTGTAAACAAGACAAGCACACACAAGTAGCTCCATTTTAGCTAACATTCATCACAACATTTTTATGCTTAAGCTTTACTGTCATCCATGATAAATGGAAGTGTTACTGGAATCAGTGGGAATTTAGCAACCCTGCTGGGGCTGCCCATCTCTGCCCAATGCTCGGTAAAGCTGCTGTGTATCCTGTATATGTAAAAGGAAGAAGAAAACAACTCTATATGAATGAACCAGTCAGAAAAAAATGGAGATGAGCTGGTGGCTCCTACCTTATTTTACCCACATTGCAACTAAGCCACCTGGATGCCACCCTGTGCCTCGTGCTCTGGGTGTCCCTGCTGGAGTAGAGTGATTGCACTAGAGGATCTCTAGAGGTCCCTTCCAACCTCAAATGTTCTGTGGTTCTGCGTAAAGGCAGGTCTACCCTGAGCACAGTCCTGAGGACAGCCATGCAAAATGACTGCCATGAGCAGGAATGCAATCATGTCTTTGCATTAGAATCATAGAATGCTTAAGGTTGGAAGGGACCTGTAGAGGTCATCTAGTCCAACCCCCCTGCACACGCAGGGTCTCCTAGAGCACGTGGCACAGGGTGATGTCCAGGTGGGTTTTGAAGATCTCCAGAGATGCACAACCTCTCTGGGCAGCCTGTTCCAGGGCTCTGTCACCCTCACTGTTAAGTCCCATCTGCTTCTGCTGCATCCCTGTGCCACTGTCCATTCCAGTTCAAATGGTAATTTCTATATGTAATGGACTTCCTTTTCTTCTAGCAGGGACCCTTAGTCTCACCAAGGACTGCTAGGACTTACACATGGTGGCAGTAGAAAGGAACTGCTACTCCCAGAGCTATGACTGGGCTGGAAAATGCCCAGAATTTCTCTCCCATCATCCACTAACTCTCACACTAACCAGAACAACCACAATAATTTTCAAACTGTTTTGGGCTACTTCAAACAACAGAGCTCTCCAGGGTGCACTGCTGCTTGTCATTAACACAGGAGCACATGTTGATATGCAACTGACTTCTTGGGCAACTCAGTTTAGCCACCCCAACACCCTGCTTTGACAAGCTCTGGGCACCCGGGCAGGAGCTAGTCCTGCCACAAACTACGAGAGCAGCAAGACAACAGAAAGGCTGGTGTCTTCTGCAGGGTGCTCTTCCCAGATCGGCTTCATGCCACATCCATGCTCCGGAAGCGGGGCGGCTTTGAAACGAGGAAACGAGGCACCGGTGAGTAACGGCAAGGCCAAATTACAAAGCCTTTCCTCTCTGTCTCAGCCGGTCAGCAGCTGCCTACCGTGGTCTGCCTGGACTGCAGGGCTAAATGTGACAGATACGGACTGCAGTCAGCAAGAAAATGCTGTCACCACGAGCATGAATGGCTGTTGATGGCTTCTGCAGATATATGAATTGTATTAAGGCAAATAACAGAAATGGTTCCTTTACCTCTGCTATCAAGCTTCTTAAACCCTAAGCTGAAGAGACTCTTTGCCATTATGGCTTACATTGGTCTTGATGGACAGCAAGAGGGAGTGATCTGCAAAGGTTTGTAGTTCTAAGTCTTCCACAATTTGTGTCTTTTCTAAGCAAGGAACAAGGGGGTTTCTTCCTTGTCAACTACTCTGGATCTTAGTAACATCACGCTTTAGTGGGGATATTCTGCACCCAGACTTGACGAACTCTTCCCTCACCCCACTGGAGGAAGCTGCCTAACTATTGCCTGAGCAGCTGCAGGTTAATGGCAAAGCATTTCGGAGACTTGTCTCATGAGTGAGCCAGGGACTGCTACACAAAGCCTTATGTCCAGTGTATATTGACTTTGCCACCTCTTCAAACAGCCCGTTGAACCCTGAGCAGGACCGCTCAGAGCCAGGGGACCCACTCCACGAGCAGGGTCACCAACCGAAGCGGGGTTACTCTGTAACCAACAGGTGAATGGCCCCCTTCTCACGCCACTTGCTCCTCTGCAATCAGGCCAAACATCAGCAGTTGCATCACTGAGGCCTGTGAGCAGGAAACACAGGTGGTGCCAATTGAAAACCATGTCGAGCCCAGCTAGATGCACACTGTATTTTGCAGGAGTGAGAGGCCACCCATTCCTGTTCTAAAAGGAGCCATGAGACGGCACTGCTTTGAAACGTTATCTCAGACTGCTCTCCCCAACTTGCCATTTTCCACTGTCTACAAACAAGGACAGAGTTTCCACCAAAATAAAGCAAATAAAGTCATCCTACAGAATTGTCATTAAAGTGAGGCTTAACCTTAGTGGCATATATACCATCATGAGTATTATTTATACCTCAATTGCTTAGTTTTGTCCTGAAAAACAGAATGCCTTAGATGTCTTTGCTCAAATGCCCAGTTCTAAAATGAGTGCTGGTACGTGTGACACACACCCACTCTGCCCTCACTGCCTGCCCTCGGGCACGCAGTATGTGATAAAACACCTGACAGGCACCTCCAAAGACCCTCGTCCTTTTTCCGTGCCCTGTTAGCTCACAGCACACTTCTCGGGAGCGACATTCCGTTTCACACCTGACGTGCACAACAAGCCCCGCACAGCAGCTGGGACGCGGGCTTGCACGCAGGGCTGCAGCAAGAGGAAGTCACAGAAACGCACGGTGGCAACGGCAAAGGGAACCAGCCTGAAGCCCCAGCAGAGCATCTGGAATGAACGCAAGGAGGGACTGAGAGGTGTAAGAAGGAAGGAGATGGTGACAACCTGGCTACAGAGGCCTACAGGAATGCTGTGATTCCTAACAAATCTTCGCAAATACAAGACAAGGACCCAATCGGAAGAGCTCACCCCTGCCAAATGCCTCATGCTCACACGGAGAGCTGCTAGCTGTGTGTCAGAGTGTACACTGCCAGTTACTCACAGCATGGGAGAAAGAAATGGGTCAGGACACTGAAGATTTCTAACCAAAGACTCCTCTGCAGAGTTGGCATGTAGCAGCCCAACAGACCCCAAAACAGCAAGGCCACAAACACAGGCCTGTTTGACCCTCTAGAGTCCAGCTGGTCTCCTGCAGTCCAAAGCTCTCCTCAGCGTTCGGGCAGCTCTTCACTACACATGCAGCTTCCTGAGCATCTGAGACTGCTGAAGTATCTGCCACCAAGTACGGTTTGCCCACTTCCAGCTAGCCCATGCTGGGCAAAGACATCGGGGACCCACAGTGTAACTCCCTGGGCCTAGGCTTAGACTTTTTTTTCCCCCCCTATTAGAACACCATAGACGCCTATTTTAGATCTAGTATTACAATCCAGCAGCGAGCTTTTTGGGATGACCTTTCAGAGCATCCACGACTTGGAACATCCACGGCTCGCTCAAGAGCCAGTGACTCCATGGTCGGCCACCAGCCTCTTTCCACATGCACCCCATGGCGCAGCAACGCGGTAATGTCAGCCTCAGGCTGACTTCAGGAAATGCTGCCAACGAATTGATCCAGGCTGTGTTTCAACGGGAAAACAACTGCTACTCCTTGTAATGCCCATGCTCCAGAGGACACACAAACATACACACAGCCTGGCAGAGTGCAAAGCACTGGAATAAGGCAGCTGGAGAGTCACCAAAACAGCCCTCCCATATAAACGGTGGCTTGTCCTGTCTTTTTAGAGTGTCAAAAATGAAAATATGGTAATTCATACCAAGAGCTCTGTTCTGCAAACAGGTCTCTTCCTTGTGCAGCAGCTCAGCTCATTTTGAGCTAATTCCTTCCATTCTGGTACAGTAACATCAGCTTGCTGGCATTAAAGTTATCCGAAAAACCTTCCGTAGATTTAAAAAGTCAATGGTAGGGGGAGACAGGAGGAGGGCAGGGACTCGCGAGCATCAGCAGGCAGAGTTAATGAGATTCTATCAGTAAAGCCCCTATTTCTGTCTTTTTTTCTTTTTGTCACCTGAGCACCAAAGATTATCTTTATTTCAAATATCTCCACCAGAACAGTAATTAATTCAAATGGAAAGGGATTTATTCTAAAAGAGTAGGTAAATACATTCCAAAGCATTCTGAGCTCCGGATCGTGATAAAACGAAGGGGATTTAACTCTATAATACAATATTCAGAGAAAAATAAACTACCTAAGTCTGACTCTTATTTCAGTCATCAAATGGTAAAGACACTACCTGTGTAGAGACAGTACAATGACAATAGTCTATAGGATTCCTTTTCTGCTTCCACTAATAGTTTGAAGATTGATAGTGGCAATGAGAAGTACTTGGACCTACTTGGCTTTTACAGATGTTTTTGCACTGGATACTGATAACAGCTGCTGAGCTGGAGCCCAAAGCCTCAATACTGTAACTCTCCTACACTGCAGCACAGAAGCACTTCAATTATGCAGGCTTTGTGTTATCCCAGATGAGTCCTGATTCTTATTATATTTAAAATTCCTTCCATTTTCTGAAAGCTTGATTATCAAAATTATTCTTTTCCCTGGTGGCACATGGATAATTGAGGCTTATAAATTTCATGCAAAACAGGTTTTGTAATTTATTAAACAGATCCATTTGTGTCTCCACAGTGTATTTCCCTAACATAATCTGAGTAGTTTATATGCTTATGACTGGACATCACGGTGCTCCTAGCTATAAGGTAAACTGTTTTGTGTCTGAAACGGCTTGAAACCAGCAAACCTGGCAGGGCTCCAGCTTTGGAAGCAGACTGGTTTTCTGCGCTCTGAACAGGCATGTAAAATGGCATCATTTGTTGCACTATTCGAGCTATTTAGCTGAACAGCATTTTGCTAATGTCTGACTTGCTAAAAACAACAGATAATCAGCGCCACTGTAAGAGACCCCAGAAGGCAAATCACACCCAGCTGCGTTGGTTTGAGCTCGTGCCACAAAACATACCATAGAGCTACTAATCCTCAGTCTGGTGAAGCCGTGCGAGCTCTGCAGAGTGTGCTCAGCACATGACTTTGCACGCTCCTTTCCAAACATTAGTAGCAGCCCACACAGAGCTCCACAGAACAAATTAATTCCCATGTGTTTACCTCAAAAGAAGCGAGACTCATTAGCTATTCTTCCTCGTATCTGTCTGGTATTCTTTAAAGGGGAGACAAGAGCACGAGGCACGCAGATCAAAGCCGTGGGGAAAGCACAATGCTTTGCTGATCAGTTTTTCCATGTGTTTGCTTGGGAGGAGTCCCTGGAAAGCGTAGGGAGGTGCAGAGCTACCAAAACATCTCATAGGGTTGGTTCCCACATGATAGAGATACCACTGCTAAAAACACACTGTGACTTCAAACTGAGACATCAGTTCCTGCTCTGTTTTCAGGGGGCAGGTTTACAGGTGAGACGTGAATCTAATCCTGCTCTTGATAGTTAAAAGGCTTTGGCTAAACCTGTTATTTCATTCCTCACCTTAGCAGGGAAATGCACCTCAGAAAGCCGGAGCACATCAAGCAGTGGTCACAGTGCAAAGCCCCTCACTGGAGGGCTCCGAGGGGTCCTTCATGAAAGGAATGGGATTTAATGAAAAGCAAAGGGGGCAAATTGTTGGGTACCCGCTTCAGCTAGGCGACTGCAGAAACACAGGGCAGGAGCAAGAGTCAGAGAAGGGGAACGGGAGCAGCAGGGAGGGAACCGATGCTCAAAGAGCTCAATGTGAGTAATGCAGGGGGAGAGAGACACGGCGGGCAGGGCACGTCAGAGGGCAGGGTCCCTCCGGGCAGGCCAAGCAGATCTCACAGGACCCAGCGCTGGGAAGGGACCGCAAGAGGCAAGCCGTGGGGTCTAGCACGGGAAGAGGCCTCCTTCAGAGGCAGGCACAACGGGAAGCGGCTGCGGGACACAGACAGGGTATCGGGGAGCACCCCCGTACTCGTGTGCGGGGAAAACTGGGCTTTAGAGCCTCTCACACTGCCTTCCTGCAGGCGTCTGACCTGGTCACACCTCCCGTGGGCCGGGCCCAGCACCAGGCCAGCAGAGCCCCCAGCACACGGTTGCAAAGGGCGTGCAAATCTGCAGGGATAAAGCAGAGAGTTCTGCACTATTTCTACTACCTTTCTGGAATGGTTTCATGCATATTTCATTAACTTAGTTTGATGAGAAAGGTAATACAATTATCTGTGTCCTATTTTTTCACTATGCTGAAATATTTGTCTTACAAGATATTATTCCCAATATGTCACTGGATTTCCACTATATATAACAAAGAATCTTGATTTATGTCTAAGGACCACTGATCAGAAAACATTAGCTCTCTTTAAATAAGGAACATCCTATCAAAAAAAATGTTAAGTGTTTTTATAAACCTAGAACTAATTTACAGACTTCATCTGAAAAACTCAATCAATCCTACTGGTTTCTGCCCTACAGTTAACCTATTTTTTTTCAAACCATTAGATCAAAAACACAGGTAGTGCTTTCAACTGCAAAGCCACCTTCAGGAAGGCAACCTCACTAAAGGCCAAAGAAGAGGCCCCTAGTTCAAGCTGAATTGAGCCCTCGGCTGCCTCTCTGCTCCCACCCACTTCCTGGTGGCCTCTCCACGTGCACACTCACACCAGCAACTCAGCTAGAAACTGGGGTAGTGGGATGAGGAAGCACGTGAAAAAAAACTCTGAAGTTGCTAAATATCCTCTAAGGTTAAACCCCATTAGGATGAAACACATTAATAAGCTTAATAGTAGGGATAAAAACCTGATAGATCCACCAAATCCACCAAAGATAGATCCACCAAAATAACTCAGCTGTGCCAAAGAGGCTCTCTTTTCCCATGCACCGATTTAGGAGCATTTTCTCATTCAGGAAAGTACTAATGCATGTGCCTACACCTCTATGTGCTTTCAGAACAGAGTGTGCTTGAAAGACGAAGCCTACTATTCTGAAAACATCCATTTACAGTTCCTTTTTTCCCCATTGGTTTCTTGAGTGAACCTTAGCTCACAAAACTTTCCCTCTTGCCCTCTCCTCCAACAACGTGATACTTATCTGCATCACCCTGAAGACGAGAAGCCCAAAACCACAGAGGCATCAAGGTACACCAGGGCAATAGACTTTCAATGCACACGTCGCACTGTGGGGAGTCTCTCTCCCTTCCGCCACCCCACTTTAGCATCTCTAGAAGCATTAAGCCAAAATCTGCGCTGGGGGACCATGCCACCAAAGGGGATCCTTATAGAGACCTAAGGGCCTGAATGAAGCACTCGGATGAGTAAAGGTAACGATGCAGATGTCCTGCTCAATGAAAGTCAGAGGACAGACGTGGTCCCAGAATCGCCGAAGAAGCAATGCCATGGCCGAAAACCTGCAAAGTGGGCTCTAGCAGCAGGTGCCAAACTAACACAGCCTCGGCACGATTTAGCCGGAGGAAAGCACTACTTCCTTCTCATTTGACGAAATGCCGTGGTTCTCTGTGACTTGGCCATTTGTGCCTCGCACTCCTGACTTGCACCCTGTGGACGTTCAGTGGTCGTAGAGAGCAGAGCCCCCGTCTGAACACCTGGGCACTTGCTGCAGGCACGGGAGGCCCCACGTGCTCCCAGCACCTCCGCAGGCGGCAGCAGGACGGGAAGGGGTCGGGGTGCTGCCCTTCATGGGGCCTGGAAGGGCTGAGCAGAAGGGAGACCGTGCCCCAGCGAGGGCCAAGCCAGAGCTCCAGGAACCAGCCGAGAGCATCCCTCTTCTCCCGAGGGCATCCCCCTGCTCCCGAGGGCATCCCCCTGCTCCCGAGGGCATCCCCCTGCTCCCGAGGGCTGGTTTGCCCCAGAAGCCTTGCCCTGATCTCCCCGGCTCCAGGAAGGTATATGTCTTCCTCTGGCAAAAACATTCTCTCACCTCCTGTCAAGAATAAATCCAGGCAAAGAAAACAAGACAATATTGAACTAGTGCAGAGGAGCCTGCAAAACAACAGAGCTGATTCATCCTTTCCCCCTCTTCTCTACTCTGGGCTCCGTGCCGAGAGCAGATTAATTCAACCTGCCTGTGGATTTACATTAGGTTACAATCCACTACCAGAGATTCCAGATTCCTTTATTGCCCCCGCACCGCTGCATTTCTGTAGGAGACATGGCGAATAAAAGTGGCTATTTTTTAAAAAAATTGTTCTAAATTTCTGCTGGGTCTGGCAGCAGCAGAGCCAAGCACAAAAGACCTGACCGCTTGCTCTCTCACCCTGAGGACTGATAAACCACACACTGCTAAGAAATAAATCTGTATTTTTCTCCCAGTGCACATGAATTATAAGAGTGTTGTGTGTGTAGCTACACACTCTTGCTTGCTAAAGCTGCAATCCTACTTTCTAAAACCTCAAAGCAATAGTCCGTAGACATCACCTGTTGTAAGGTTAAGTTACAAAACCGTCTTGGGCCACATACTATGAAGAGGAGCAATAGCTGAATGACTGTCAGGAGAACATTGCAGATCTCACTCGAAGCCAGAGACATTTTGGGTTGTGCGCTGTCAGTTCACTTCACGTGTTTTCCACAATCACAGCAATAGAGTCATAGCCCAGAAAACTCTCCTGTTCCACCTCATTTCCCCCCAGCAATGATAAAGATCAAGCTTTCTTACTGCACCGTGACACTCACCACCCTGCAGGAAGACCTCGCTCTTCCTCTCTTCCCTCATCAAGGGAGTCTCTGGGCTCAGCTGCAGAACCCCTCCAGTTCAGATCACCAGCTTTGCAAGGTGCAAAAGCACTAGCTTGTCTGCACCAGCAGAGCAGCAGGGAACGGCGGATAAAACAAGGCTTCCTCAAGGAGCTTTCTTTGTGCTGCAAAGCAGCTGGGCCAAACAAGTCTCTCCCACAATCCCAACAGCTTTCCCCAGGGGCTGCCAGCTCAGGTGCTCAGCAAAGGGCAGGAGATTGGGATGGCAGGAAAGAAGAAACTCATGGGAGATGGGACACAGCTGCAAGAGATGGCTTCAAAACTCTGTTCGGGGTTAATGCAAATTGCAAAAACCTCAGAAAAGGTTTGTTTCTGCCCTTGTTCTTTCTCCTGGAAATGCAGGAAATGCAGGTCATGCAGGAAATAACCTGTTGTGAAGGTACCCCAATTCTGTACAACCAGCCCCACTTTCAACAAAGTGAAACTGAAGAGCCCTCCAATCTGGCTTCCAGCAAGACCTGAACAAACTGAATCCAAATCGTAAAAAGCAGAGGCAAGAATCTCTCTTTGGGCTTGCTCTCTCCATTAAAAAGCATGAACAGGAAAAGAATTCCCCTTATTTCTGAGCAAGGCAGTATGTGTTATGCATCCTTTTGCAACCACTAACTCAAATAGGCCAGTACCGAAGGACCCACACTAGGGGATATTTTCGTTAAATGGTTAATGGATTCTTAATTAATTGTGTTACCTGGAAACACTATCTTGACAAAAAGCAAGAAAATTAAAATCTGTTATAAATCATGTTTATTCATCTGTCCATAAATAAGGAGAGAACGATATAAAAAAATAATAAATAAAAAATATGACTGACAGAAAGAACAGCTGACGGAAGAGCTCTGAGTGCCTTGGAAAAGGATAGAAAAATACTGGAGGATGTGCAAAGTCAGGTACCAGTATGGAAAACTGCACACCAGCAAGTGTTCCGCTTGAATAAAAGTAATATAAAATAGCTCTGCATTTCAATTTTTTTTTTTTCCCCTAAAAAAGCGGAGTGTCTGAATGAAGCCAGCAAGGATTATCACCATATTGCTGTTGGGAAGTAATGTTTATTTTCCCCTTCTGGAAAAGATTTTGACTTTCCATCAAGAGGAAAAGGTTTCAAGTCATCTTTCAACTAGAAATCAGTTTTTCAGGGAATACTTAATATTTTCTGCGAAAGAAATAGAGAGATATCTACCTACATCAAAACGCTATTTTCTATTAAAAACAGCTTTGACAGAAATAATTTGGGGCGCTGACATTTTTCATTTTATGGCAGCTTGTGGCAGTCAAGGCCAGGCTCTACTACATTGAATACAGTAGTTTGAGCTCAGAGGCAGAGGCAGGAGCCTCGTGACCAGGGAGCCTGTGCCTTCAATTTAGCTCCTGAATCCACGTGAGATCAAGCGCCGAAGTCGGAGCAGGGCAGCAAAGGTGAGTGAGCCCCAGGCATCTTTCACACTATAACTGGAGAGTATCAAAACCCTTTCTTCAAAAGGTTCCCACAGCTATGACACGCATGAGAGAGTCCAGAGCAAAAAGAAAAGATCAAACAAATTTGCCTAAAAATCACACATCAGGTCAGCAGCCCTATGGAAACTGAGCACCCTTTGAACCAATCCCAAACTCAATCCATGGAGCCACGTGCCCTATTTCGGCGAGTGAAAGGGGTGGGCAACGCAACCTCATGTCTGTGCCACTTTTCCTCTAAAGATAGAAGGGCCAGGAAAGAGGGCACAGAACAGAAAAGTTCACTAGTTTAGTTTCCAACAAAGAAAAAGCACTAAGAAAAAGTTTACAGAGATGAAGAATTAAAAGTATTCCGCTGGTCTGAGGAGTTTGTGATATGTGGCCCAGAACTGAGGCCTCTGGCCTTGGGGCCTTCGCCGAGAAGTCTGGCCACAGAGCAGCCAGGAGAGCACCCCCGTCAGCTGGGTGTGATAACTAAAGCTCTTCCAGCTGCCCGGAACCTACCGCCAGCCAGCCTGGCTGTTCTGGACACGGTGCGGGGGCAGCATAGGTTTGGGGTTTGTTTTTTGCATTAATTCCTAATGACTACAGGAAGGACTGACAGGAAAAAATAGTGACACGTGGACTGACTTACTAGGAATTCATCTCGTGCTGACCCTGTTAACTCTATTTATTTGGCCACTCAATCCAGCACAGCGATACACCCAGACAATGGAAACAAACAAAAAAAAAACTTATGAAATTGGAGTTTTATCACTAGTCAGACTTGGAAACAATCCCTGGTAAAGGATTTCCCCTCTTTCTATGCCAACGGGAAGGTCACCCAGCACACCTGTCTTCTTTCTTTTATTTCTGTTCAGAAATGCTTTTTCCATACTTGTTTTTGGAAGTCTAGACTGTGCTGGGTTCACGTTAAGACACCGTTCTAGTAGTGGGGAACACAAGGAGCGTCCCCTGGGCTAAGTTCTGCCTTGGCCCCAGCTCAGGCCAACGGCTCTGACACGCACCCCTGCCGGTTTCACCCACTCTGCCTGTGTTGCTGTGCCAAAACCACGAGCAAATATCCCTGATAACTCTGGGTATTTCGCAAGCAGTACTTTGGGTTTGTCTGGCCATGTCAGCTCCGAGTGCCGGAGCCGGCGTTCCAAGCAGGGGCCGCGGGACGGGAGGGCTCCCGCCGGCGGGGTGCCCTCGTGCAGAGCGGGAGGTGGGCAGCAGGGCACCGCGCCGGCCCGCGGGAGCGAGTTCAGGGACGGCTGAGCGCGAGGGAAGCCTGCGGAAATGAGATTGGTAGCAGCGGGAAGCAGCGCGGGGCAGCAAGGATACGTGTGCCTGGAAGATAACGCAGAACAGATCACCCTGTAAAGCTCCAGGTTCTCTACCCTTGAAATGCTTCATAAAGCAGTTTGAGACCTACGGGCAGAGAAAGAAAAAAGCATACGGAAGAACTCATTATCTGTGTCCAAGGGCAATACTCCCTGGCCTTTCCATCTCAGATACACGAGCACAGGGAAATGCTGGTTCTGGCACAGGCAGCCTGTACAGGAGCTGGCAGCCACCCATTCTGACCTGCGGTTACCCTGAACAGGAGTGAGGGCCAGGCCATCACCACAAGAAATGACTTTAAAACGCAAGATAGCGGTTTGAGTTCGATGAAGTCAAGGTACGTGAGAGATCTGGATCTTCCTCTATTTGTCTTCTCACTGCTTCAGTCCTAAGTTACACACACATTCCCTGAGACGACTTAGATTCATAAAGCATTTCTTAGCTGACCTGCTTCATCAACAGTAGGACTCCAGTAGGTCCAATAACTCACAAGCAATTTCCCTGGAAAAAAGGCTCAGTTTAGTGTTGATGGATGATAAGGAACATACTGGCTCACATGGAAGCCATTCCAGGATCTTGGCTGAAGCATTGGCCAACAGCTGATGCCTAGGAAGGACTAGGAAAGACTGTAAAGACAGAATAAGCATGCAAAGATACTCCTGAGAATACTTTCCAGCTGCTAGTATTGTGCAGGTCGAGGACTGTCTGAGGCGGCAGTGTCAGCTTTGTATTCAGTGTGGCCTTTGAAATACTCCCTGGCTCTTTGGTTTCTGATCCAAATGCAAACTCAAGTCCTCCACAACACCCAATGGCAAGGATGTTTACAGCTAAGCTTGGAGAGTATCCTCTGTTTTGAAGGTCCTGCCTGACAGAGTCATTTGATGCCCCGCCAGTTCTTCTACTGAAAGAGACCAGGAACCACCTCTCCCTAATTCTTCCTCTCGTGCCCTTTACTGCTTGCTCTCCTCTCTGCCTGCCAACAAAGGTGTCACATAGAAATATGCCCTGCAAAAAGGAGCTAGAAGCACTTTTGTAGTTTACTTGTCACCTTCAAAAGTGAACTGGGGGACTTAGGCCTGTAAACCTCGCACACTTGCCACTCAGTTTTGGCTCTATGCTGCCTCACTACAAAGACTTCTCCTCTAATATCTTAAGAAAACAATTATTGGAAGACAGATTCCAAATGAAAGGTAGATATATTGGAGGTGGTTCAGTAACATGAACTTACACCACAGTGACACTTCCAGCTTAAGATCTCGGAAACTGTAGAAATACTGGCCTCACTTCCAGTCGTCCTAGACAGAGCAGACTGAGTTAGATCTCCAACATTCATTGCCTCTCAGCAACACTGACCACTGTGGAACCTGAAGTCTCAGGCGTGGTTCTCTTTATTCTGTTGCTCTTGTTTCCAGCCCTTTGCCCCATGTCCCTACACATGGTTTGTCACGGTTTCCTATCATATGCATGGTTTGCGGGAGTGGCTCCAAACAGTTGAGTCCCAGAGATAAAACAGGAGAAGCAGCAATGGGAAAGCTGAATTCTTCAGCAAATAGGAATGGCTGAAGTAAAGGTAGCAAATCCTCTTATCTTACTTTAGACCAACACTGATGTCCTATCAAAATCCCCACTCACATTTCATGTAATCTGCTGGACACTTAAGCTCCTTCGGGCACCTGCATTTTCACCAGCACAAATGCTAAGATCCACTTGGGCCCTCAGCCTCCCCAGCGTCCAGGAGAATCACAGGCTTGCCCTATTTTTCCTGGTAGCCCTGTGGGAAAGCAACAGATTCATATGCAGATCCTCCCTATGTTTTGTTCAGAGAAAGAACTTGCTCAGTGCTCCCACATCCCCCCACGGCTTGTTTCTTACCAAGTTAAACTGCTTGCATATACAGCTCTGCTGTATGTGACCCATAACGAAGTTCATCTGCTGTCATGGACTTAACTGGAAAAACATTTTCTATTCCCTATTTGGGAATAGAAACTGGAAAAACATTTTCTATTCCCTATTTGGAGCAAAGTCTCCAAAACAAGAGAATCAGAGAAATCTCACTATTACCTCTGCCCTGATGCGTGCTCCTTGACTGGCAGCTCTACACAAGATTTGAAGATGAGCTCTAAGCTTTTGAAAACCAAAGCAGACCGTCCCGGTACCTTCAGTTTTGCACAGCAACTTGTAAAGCACAATGGCAACCTGCTTAACAGTAAAACTCTCATTTTGTTCAAACACCTGATGATTAAAACTTGTAACGAGTGATCTCTACTCGCTAAGGTATGCACGTCCCTCGGAGCTGCGCCCAGCTGCCGTAGGAATTTAACAGACTGTCACCAAACAGGCTGTTCCCTTTCCCTCCTCATGTGTACCTACAAGAGGAGCTAGCAGTTACTGAGACTACCGAGAGACAAAAACGCCTAACATCACTAAACCTGATATAATAAAAAATGAAGCAATACGCAATTTCATCTTTATTACACATGTTATTTACCCAAATTTGAATTTTCTACCTATTCCCCTATGCTAATTTCTTCATTTTATTGTTCCTAAATGCTAATGTCATGTTGTTGTGTTTGGGTTTCACTGATTTCCACATGTGGTTACATCTTGCCCCAAAAACCAGCTCCAGCAGCTTTGCCACATGAATTGGGCTTTTGCTTTCCCCTGTGAAAACGAACAAGACACTCAGCAGTGTCCAAAATGAGAACAAAAGCAGCCAATGAGAATATAGATCCAACAGGTATCTCCGTGATCCGGTGCAAGTCTGCCCGGCTGAATAATTTAGCTCCTAATACAGTAAATTCAGACAGGTCAGACATTTGGCTAAAGGAGCTGAAAGAGAAAAGGTTCAAGAGCTAAGAGTGCTGAGGCTTCGGGAATTGGTTTTCCATTAGTTGCCTGGAAATTTAATCTCTCTTTTCCTCTCTCTTAGTTCTGTTACCTCCTTCTTACCTTTTCCAATAGACAGCCTGTCTCTTATTAAGAAGGCCAGGCTATTTTATTTGAATAGGGGAAAGGTATGTAGAAGCAAGACAGAACCTTTGGGATTTTCTTCCTACTCATAGCTACATAGGGATGTTAATAGGAAGCTTGAGGAAAAGTTAAGAGGATATGGGAGAGAAAGGATCAGGCCTTTCCGCAGCAGTGAACTCAGGTGAACCTCCCTCCGGGGACGGTGCCTGGGAGCAGGGCTGCAGCACCGGGACACTATGCGATGGTGTTCTTGAGAAAGGCTGCTTGTGTAGCCAAGAAAACACTTTCAAACGCCCGTGTTGTGTTGAACCATTCGATCGTCCAGGGAGAGGGGAAGAGCAAAGCTGCAAGGTGACTAGGAAGTGCTCTACATACGGGCTGCACGTTTCCAGAGTCTGGGAAGGGACTACGTAGATAGAGAGGCTACGGACGCACTCTCCTGAAGGATGAGACTCCTGCAAAGCATCTCCAATCAGACACTAGAAAAGGGAGGAAGCCTCAACCTCAGTGACACTACAGCACAAGCTCTCCCGGTACTCTCCCTGGCGTGCTCGTGGTGCTCTCCCCCGCTGCCCGACGAGCTTGCCGGCACGCAGCACCCTCCCTCTGGCTGAGCTCCCCTCCTCTGCGGGCCAGGGCAGACACAAGGAGCATGACGGGGCCACCGGGCCAAGCTGGGTGCCCGCAAACCGGGGCAGGGGGCATGGGCAGTGTCGTCGCTCTGCAGTGTTGCAGAGGGCAGAGGGCAGGGGCAGCATCGTCTCTCTGCAGTGTTGCAGAGGGCAGGGGGCACAGGCAGTGTTGTCGCTCTGCAGCGATGGAGAGGGCAGAGGGCATGGGCAGCGTCATCGCTCTGTGGCATTGCAGAGGGCACGGGCAGTGTCATCGCTCTGCGGCATTGCAGAGGGCAGGGGGCACAGGCAGCGTCGTCGCTCTGCAGCGTTGCAGAGGGCAGGGGGCAGGGGGCAGGGGCAGTGTCGTCGCTCTGCAGAGATGTAGAGGGAGGGGGCAGGGGCAGCATCATCACTCTACAGTGTTGCAGAGGGCAGGGGGCACGGGCAGTGTCGTTGCTCTGTGGCATTGCAGAGGGCACGGGCGGTGTCGTCGCTCTGCAGCGTTGCAGAGGGCAGGGGGCACGGGCAGCGTCGTCGCTCTGCGTTGTTGGAGAGTCCCCCTGCATCCCACTGCTGGGCTCAGGCAAGCACCCCCTGGACCATTCCAGGGCTTGGCTGTGCTCCTGGGGCATCCGAAACAGCTGCCCTGTTTACCACTCATTTAGGAGTACGAACGGAGCTCTGGAAACTTGATCCAAAGGGAAAGTGTGGATTCAACACTGACTGCTTCATTGATACGTATTACACTCAGGGCAAGCACTTCAGCTCTATATCTCAGTGGCTGAGTTCTCTCCAGCTTAATTCATTTTTTAAAGCAATCAATGAAACATCAGCTGCCTTTATAGGAGAGCAAAGTCAGAGAGGCTTTAAATGTTATCCTCCCTTTCACTGAGACCATGAAGCCACGCAGCAGGAGGATCAGTGGCAGGCTCTCTGTCTAATTTATCTTCCAACCTGACAGGTATTAAAGCAGAAAGGGGGTGCTAAGTGACAGATGATGGAAGCTCCTCTGGAGCTGCAGGGGAAGAACAGGAGTAGACAAGTCAATCAACACTGAGGTTTCCAGGCTAGAAAGGCAGGGCATAACACTGATTTTACCTGTTCATTCCCAGGACAACTACTGTTTCACCACAGCAGGCTGAGCACCTGATTCAGCAGCTCATCAAGGAAGGATCTCCACGTGGATGCCTAGAAAAGGATCTGGGCACTTGTAATCCAAAGCAAGACCTGCAAGTGAATTGTTCTTCCCTTCACAACTTGGTACCTTTTCCTAGATGGAAGTTCTCTCTCCTAGAAAGTTCTTCTTGCAACCTGAGATGTTCCTTAAGACTTAGGAATTACTGTTGTTATCATTTTAGGCGAAGGTATCGTAGTTTACCTGCTACTTGTACCCCTCTCCTTCTCTTTGTCAGTAAAGCAATTCAGTGCAGGTGGCCTACACGTGGCACAGGGCTCACCCTGCAATGGGCAGCGAGCTTAAGAGCAGAGCAGACCAGGCTGCTGGTGCACTTCAGAGCTGTCCTCAAACTCAGGTCCAGCCCATGCTCAGCCTCAGAATCAGGGATGAAAAAACCCTTGGATACCTTGCATCCCTGAGCCAAGATCAGATTGGCCTTCAGGAAGCCCTTAATATCAAACGTGACCGTCTCTGCTGTCTTTGTGCTGGTAAGCAGAGGAGCATATGAAGGCTAGTGGAAGAAGCAGAGATCAGAGGAAGCCTCTCTCCCACCTTAGTCACCATGCCGGAGTAGAAATGATCATTTTTCTCTCACTCAGTCTGCCCAAACTATATAACAACTACGTAACAGTTGGCACTAACAGCACAGAACGCGGCTCTGGGGCTGCCTATGAAGAGGGGCTAGTATCGTCACTCCTGCCAGGTGGCAGGCTCCCCTTCCAGGGGAGGGGAGACCCCCCGGCCGGCGCCGCCCCGGTGCTGGGGGTGCGCGGCCCCGGGGGGCAGGGCCGCGGGGCGCGGCAGGGGCGCGGGGCGCTCCCGCTGCCCGGTGCAGGCGGAGGGCGGGAGGTTCCCGCGGCTTCTCTCCCGGGTTCCGGGGCGCGACCGGCCGCGCTGCTGCTCGGAGCGGCCGCCGCCAGCCGAGCCAAGGGGCCGAGATGAGCAGCGGCACAACGTGCAAAGACGGCACCGAGCGAGCGCGGCGGGAGCACGAGGCGGGACGCGCAGCGCGGCCGTCGCGGGAGTCCTGCTTTGGCAGCGCCCCGTCTCCGCCGTCGCCCTCCCCTTGCCGCCCGTTTCCCGCAAGGAGGAACCGCGCGGCTCGGGCCGGAGCGAAACGCCGCGCTGGGGCGCGCGCCGCGGAGCCGCGCGAGGCGCCCAGGGCCCGCTCGCCCTCCTTACCCGGGGACGGATTCCAGCGGCGCGGGGCTCCTGCGGGGCCGGCGCCGGGCAGCGCCGCGCGGCGGG
>PTEX01000056.1:1787078-1862257 GCA_003342815.1 Eudromia elegans | reverse complement strand
AGCCGCGCGCGGGGCTGCGGGGCTCCCGCGAAGGGCCCCTCCCAGCGCAAGCCTTGCCCGCGGCAGATTACACCCGTTCCAGGGGCGACTGCACCTCCCGCAACCTGCCGCAGCCTGGCGGAGCCACGCGCTGCTCTCGAGCTAGAACAGAACCCGCTCCAGGGCCGTACTTGGTGTCAACTGCCACGAGCCTGCGCTATTCGCACTGAGCAAATGTGCCCGCGGCTCCCACTGTCCCGCGCACAGGTTGGACTCGCGGCGCCCACGCTGGCCCTGTGGCACGCGAGCACCGAGCGACGGGGTGCCGGCTTCACACCCGCGGCATGCGGTCCTCGCTCACCGGCATGCGCAGGTTGGACCCACGCCAGCCCTGTGGCGCGCGGCGCTTGGGTTGTGCTTGTGTGTGTGGCCAAAGCCCTGCCAGGGTGCAAAGCCGGGGGGTTGCATGCGTGACAATTCAGTGCCTGCAGACACATGGGACACATGTGATAAACTCATGTTGTGCAGACTAGCTATTAAACACAACAGAGGCCAACCCTGTGAGGCGGCTGTTGCGTTCCGGGTGACCCCAATGTGCCGGGTTCTCCGGAGGTGCCGGCTGGGTCTCAGCTCGGTGGTGGTTAGCTGATGTGCTGCCCGCCCGTCTGGTCAAGCGCGTGCCAGTGGGGCTTTCCTTCACCTGCTCTGGATGGCTCTTCCCTTTCTCTTATCTATGGAAATCAAGGAACCCCTCATTTTGCCAGGACTTCTTTGCTACCAGTGTGGTATGATGTGCTCCTAGTCCCTTGAGCTGCCCATTTACAGAAATCAGTGGCATTTCCGAGAACACTCCGTGACATGGATCACTGACTGTTCCTGTCCACCAGCCACCGTGGCGTATGACACATATCCCTCTTAATGCATGTGGTGTCATGCCTGTTTGTGACACACTCCCAAGCTGCTTTCCTCCCTTCCAGACACTTTCTCACTTGCAGTCCTATCCAAAGCGAAACACAGTCATCCCAGGAGCAAGATACCAGTTTGCGTGAGGCTTGAATGTGTCAGCCTGGTGTTTTATCTGTACCTGAACTTGGATAATCAAGAGAAATAAGGGCATCCACAGCAGTCCTGAAGCACACGCATCTGGGAATCTGCTCTGGGAGATGGGAATGGAGCTCACCTCTCTGCACAAGAACTTCCTCCTCCAAAATGTAGCTCCAAAACAAAACAGCCACAGGGATCATAGCATTATTTTCCAGCTTGTTTTCACGCAGTCCAAAGTGATGCTAGTTCAGTGCTTTTCTAAGAGCTCTGCTTGCGTGCAACAGCGCTGCGTGACCACAGCCCATGCCGGGCGGCTCGGACGAAGCCCGAGCAGGCGGCGCTCGGCGCGGCTGCCTCCTCTCTCCTCTGGCCTTCACTGTTTGCTTTGAGCATCTTCCTGCTGCAAAACTGCTAAAAAACACCGTTTTTTTTTTACTTCCTCGAACAAAGTCTGGGTTAACAATTTGCTGCCTTCTTGTGTTGAGGCTATTTTTGCAGTTTTGTGTTACCAACTGAATGATGCTACAGTGCCAAAACCTCTCTCCACTTTTTACTGCTAATGCATTTGCCAGTTTTGAGGTTAACGTGACATTGATTTCACTGCTTCATGAACAGTATCACAGGTAAACACTGACAAAAGGTGAATCAATTTCCCATTAAATTATCACTGTACATTAACTATAAAACTCATGGAGAAGTGCCATAACAACATGGATTCCAGGTGTGCGCTGCCCGTGCTATCTAGTGCCCCTAAATGACAGTCCCCCTCCCCTTTTCCCGGACGAAGCCATGCTGCTCCTGTGCTGATGCGTGCCGTGGGTCTGACACTGGTTGTCACAGGTGAAATCATGGGTGGACACGTGAAACCTCTCTCCCAACTCTGCCTGAACAAGTCTCGTGCTGCAGGAGAGGCTTTCACCCTGGTGGAACACAGATAGACAAAGAGGAAAGGCCACATTGCATCACCTCCCTCAAATACTTCTAGGACCTCATTCCGCACCGTCCTTCTCTCCCAGTACTTTAAAAATGGAAATTTGTTCCTTGCCTTGTCTCTCTGTCACCCCCAAAGTCTAATTCATTCTTCTTCAGCCACCTACACTGTCATTATGGCTTCACAATCAACCTCTAACGCACTAAACACAGGAGACAGCAGAACCTAGAGGGCTTTTTTCTGTTCTCCTTCCACTCTCATCTTCCTTCAGTGTCCCTTGTAAAGGGGAAGACCTTTCTTTCCTTCATCCTACCTGCTCCTCCTGCAAGACTTCGGTCTTCCTTCCCACACTCCCCTGTCTCTGAAATCCAACCCTGGCATGGGTTTTTCTCTTCCCCCGTCAATAGATTGGGGGAATAGATACTAGCAAGTCCTCTCCAAACCAGGTTTCATCACACCATGCTCAAAGTCATTTCTGCTAAAGGCAGAAGCAGAACTCATACCAATGAAGTGAAATGTGAGCTTTGGATTTATTTTTCCTTAAAGCTGTGCTGCCTCATCGCATCACTGGTGGCGAAGCTCTCGGGTTGCTTCGCTGTTTCTGTTCCTCAAGAGCGACTCCGCTGATGCTCTGTAGCCGGCTCCCGTTTGGGGCCCAGGGTGCCCAGGCCTTTGTTGCTCCGGTACTCGCTGAGCCATTCCCGTCCTCGGCAGCAGCGCGAGCGCCGGGGAGCACCAGGAGCGCTTTGAGGCGGCGAGTTTGAAACGCTCCCGGGCAGCTGCCGCGAGCTGAAACGCAAAGTGTTGCCATGGGAGCAAAACTCTCCCTCCATCCCAGCAGCTGAACCAGGAGCTCCTCTTCTGTTTTGTGTCACGCACAGGACGGTCTGTGTCTGCACATCACCTGACCAGGCAGCGTTAAGCGGGGAGCTGTCCTTGTCACGGACGTTCACTGCTAAAAAAGAAGAAAGAGAGGAAAAAAAAAGAGGCACTTTTTAGGGGAAGGAACCTGCCTTCTTGTAGGACCTGAACAGACAATAGCACAAACGGACATCTGGCCACTTGGCAGTGAAACCGAGGAAAGAAATGGGTGTGAAACTGAGCAACAAAACTTGAGCAGAGGCCTCTGTCCACAGCAAACTCAAAGCAGGGCAGAGGCAGCCTGAGCCCATGCACCTATCAGCACGTCGGCTCAGCCGGGGTTTGACAACCTGCTAAACTACCGTAGCTCGATCGTGTGTCCAAGTCCTCTGTCTCGTGTCAGTCCGCAAGCAGCAAAGGCACTTCCCAAAATGGAAAACCAAAAAACTCACTAATCATTTCATGGCAGTTTCAGACTAATTCAGATTTCTGTTTATTAACAGATATTTTTCTACTCTGTCAAGTGAGGGGAAGCACTAAATCAAACTTTAATAATAATAATAATAATATCCTCCTAAAATGTTTCAGAGTTTGACACACGTTCATGAATACAAACACAGTGAGTCTTTATTAGTGAGCCATTGAACTGTCAGTCTTCACTCCTTCGTAGTCATTAGACTGAATGAAACCCTACCCTTATCAATCCTGGATTCTGTACACATGTCGCAGCCTGTCTTTCTCCCCCAAGAACTGTCAATTTAAAGCAGGCAGTCCATAAAAGAAAGGAGGCAACTGCCTCTTCATAAAGGCCAATAGGAAATACAAAGTGATGGTATATGCATGAGTACTAAATAAAAATTGAGCATCACTCCAGTTATCGTCTTTTGCAAAGTATAAACATAGGGAATATATCTGCTTTGTGGTTCTTACGGGTGGCTTTGAAATTATAGTGACAAATTATCCCGTTTCAAATCGGCCTGCCTTCAGGCATAATAAAACAATTCACCTAAACCTTTTAAAATCAGCAGACCCTAATCCGATAATAACACCGCAAGCAGGAGGGCAGCCATGCTGCACATCAGGGAAACATCCCGGCGCGTCTGCTGCGAGCCGGGCGTCCTCAGGTGTGCTCCTGCCTCGGGAGGGGAGGACAGACCCGCTCCGAAGCAGCGCACCGCAGGGACGCCCACGCCGCACCGCGTGCCCACCGCGGCTCCCGCGCTACGACGCCTTTCACAAGAGGCACCAAAGAAAATCCTCGGGCCTTTCCTAGTAAAACTGCATATCAGTGTTACTAGCCCTGTTATTCCATTGGCAGTCTGTACAAGCACTTAGGAGCACCCTGCATTTTTTTAAACCGGGATAGCCACACCGTGGTACAACAAGCAAGCAATCTGGTATCAAAACAGTCACACCAGGCCTGTTTACCTCGGCTCCAAGGACAGATACTCCCAGTGCAAGCGCTCTCACTGCAAGCACACCATGCTGCCCTCGCCGTGCCGTGGCCTGGAGCAGTTTCGGCTCGCCCGCTGAGCTCGCTGAACTGCTCCGGCACGTGCTGCACGGCTGAAAAGCAAGGTTTCAGCTTGCTGTAACACCCCTACTCACTGTGCTCTTCGCTCTTTTCAAGGTGCACCAAGCAACCTGAGCGAATCCTCTGCTCAGAACTATCCCTTTCACTGCTTCCTGGAAGCTGTCACTGAGAATGGAGACAGAAGATTAATAAACAATTATTACGGTGCCCTCAGTTCCTAGAAATCTGGAAGGCACACAAGGTTGAACAAATGTTGTTCCTGCCTCTAAGAATGCTTCCCTGTGTATTTACACCAGGAATTTCCATTGCAGTGGGTGATTTTAGTGTCCCATCCCTCATTCCTAAAACAAAAGAATTGCCCATCAAGCTGCCAGGTTTGCAGCGTGACGTTCAGTCACTGTGGTTTTTAGCGATCATGTGCTCAGGATCGCTACAGAGCGCTTCATGATGCCGTGTTTCAGCTGCCAGCTCAGAGGCTCTGCTGACGATGATGATTTGTGCAGCAATTCTCTGCACAGAGCTGCCTTCTGCTGTCGGTTACGCACGCGTGGTTTCCCAGCCAAGGCGAGCCATGGCATCAGGATATTACACTGCCAGCACTGGCCTAGGCTGATCCCAAGCTGCTCATGACCACAGCGAATTTAGGGTCTTGTTAGTTGCTAAGTACCTTAAATCAGGATATAATTGCTGCGTTTCAAGTAGCAGCTCCACGGGCTGTGCCTTTGCCTGCCTACAAAAGAGGGAAACGCTACAGTATATTCCTCCTAGCCTCTGTGCCAAGGACGAGGGTAACTCACAGCTCCAGGACAGACGCCTCCCGCATTCCTGAGACATCATTAAAGCCAATGATCTGCCCTAAAACATGTCGGTGTTCACTCACCTATGAACTTCAGAGCAAACGGCCGTGAACAAGAAGAGAAAGCAGAGAGGTCCCCTGAGAGCCAGCTAGATGGAAAGAGCAAATGAAGTGAGCGCGAATAGCAAACACCCATCGCCCATCACAAATTATCCTCGGGCTCTGCCTCCCCGCGCGGTCCTCGCCTTGCGTCTCCTGCCCCACAGACAGTCGGTGACATCTGTGGCCTGAATCCCGCAAATGACTGGAGGGAGGAGGAGATGCGCTCTGTAAACATGTTGTTCATCGTAGCTGTTCTCCCTCCCGACAGATGGATTGACTTGAAATGGTTTATTGCTTACTCACCCTCTTCTGCATATGCGAAGTAGATGAATTAGCGAAATGCCTAATAGGCAGGCAGCAAGAGCTTCAGGCCAGCACAGGCTCTGAAATTGCCTTTTCTGCCTCTGTTGCCAGTTGCAGGGGAACAGAAAACGGTACATTCTCATAAACGTTCTCCTTTAAGCTAATATGAGATGAAAGAGATCAGGCTTGTCAAATTGCTTTTAAAATAGAACTAGTATTTTAAGCCTGCTTGTAGGAGGAAGAAATATGAAAACATAATAGTCTCTCAGTAAGTGATTGTTGTGTTGTTATCTCGACATATTTTGAATAGGGGTAGAGAGAAGGAGATGGATACATCTTAGTACAAGAATGTGAATGTAAATGTAATGTTTGATTACTGTGTGTAAAAGAGCTGATATTAAAACCATAACTCTCCACAACATGGAAAAGAGAAGTAATAGCAAAATATCAAAATATTCACTCAGTATCAGCATTACAACACTACATGCTGTCCTGAGATCAAAACAATTACAGATTATATTAGTGCCAATATCTAGCAGCTACCGGAAAAGCAAATACAGATGAAGAAAACCATAGGATGTGTATTCTGAAGCACGTGAGCTCTTCATCTTTGCATTCCGCCTTAAGCTTATGAAACGTTTAGTTTAATTTAAATGATCAAAAACCTGTCCTGACTCAGGAAAGCATTTAATCACATCCTGAATCCCTTAAGAACTTGTGTAAGGTCAATATGTGTCGAAATGGTCTCCTGGTTTTATGTCATATGTGTTACAGACTATCCTGAAACGACTTTCTGTCTTCCTTGACATCACTTGTGGTGGCTGCCGCCACGCTGGACAGCCAGTCGGTATCCAGCTCCTCTGCTGTGGAGCTGCTTGCTTCTCCTTCATCCTTAGGGAGGCCTTGATTGTGGGCATCTGAAACAGGTAGCGTCATTTTCCCCACCACGGAGCTGGTAGTTAGAGCTGGCTCCCTTCCCATGGAAGCAGGGAAGAGGGTACTTTGCACGACAGGAAAGATGTAAGTATAAAGCACAAATCTCACAAAGAAAACAGATGGAGATGGAGTAGGGCTCTTTCATTCCCAAGGACAAACAAAGCTGTGGGACATCCACTGACAGCTTTCAGGAGGGATCTCCTGCACAGCAGGGCGAGAAATGCAGCGTCGGAGCGGTTTGTCTTTCAGCAGCTCACACTGAAAGCACATGCCACGGCGCAGGGCAACGTCTGCCATCGCCACGCAGAGCGGGGCTCTTCCAGCCTTCGAGAGGCTTTCGTCTGGAGAGTCTCCACTGGAGGCTGAGCGTGCTAACCGTGACCGGGGCGAAGCCTGCCAGCACCACCCTGTTCTTATTTCTAGTGGTTTCTAGACACAGCGGGTTTGTTGTGGACAGGCTTAGATGCGTCTTTCGTGGCACCAACTGACTTGGCGCTCGTAGGCTGAGAGGGAAAGGGACAAGACAAGGGGGCTGCTGCAGGGGGAATGAAACGGAGCCCTGGAACTTCAGTACTTTCCAAATAATAATAAAAAACAAAGGTAGCTGGGATCTTGTGCAGTGCAGAGAACGGCTAGTGGTGACTCCCTGAATTGGTTTGTTATGGATTAAGTACTGATAGTTAAACGACAGCAGATACAGGCGCTGCTGCACGAGCGGGCACACTGAAGAAGCTGCTCTCCCGGGAGGCAGTGATTTATTCCTTCTCCTTTACCCACATGTCGGTTGTTATAGAGCAGCAGGAACCTGGTGTCCTTGGCACCTTCACGTCTCACTTTTTGGGTGGCAGGGTACATTTATTCCCTGCTAAACAGCTTAGCAGCAGACATGGTATTTTCAAGGCAAAAGCCCACAGTGTTGGAGTTGCCAGGTACTTTGTGAGGCTCTCGGGTTGGGAACCCAACAGTTCGGGGAGCATGGGAGCTGGTAAACAACCCTGGTGCACAGCAGTTACCCCAGCCAGGAAGTGGAGAAGCGAAATTCGGCTTTCCAAAGAAGTGTCTGAGGGATGGGGTGAGGAAGCAGGAATAAAACAGGGTATTTTGATGTCGATGGGAATGCTGCAGGCTCTTGGAGCTGCCAGGCACTATGCTAGGAACAGGGTTCTGGCTAGTGTGACCTGCCCCCTCATCTTCCTGAGGATGCAGCGGGACCATCCTGGTGCTGTCCAGGTCGGGGCTACGGAGGCTTCCAGGGGGTGCTGGGGCGGGATGTGCTGGGGCACATTTTTGGGGGGCCGTTTCTTGGTGTAGGACCAGGGTGCAGTTGTAGGACTGCGCTGCTCCCCAGCCGCCAGCCCTGCGGCATCCCTGCGGCACGGAGCGGGAGAAAGGAAGAGCGGCAGCACCCGGGAGCGTCTCCGGTGCCCATTGGAGGATGTCTGCTGGAGGAAGAAACAGCGTGAAAGGGGCAAGTGGAGAACCCAGCGCTCTGCAAATGAAACCTGAAGCTCGTGAGCTATCAGGGCAGAAAAAGAGCTTCACTCGGGCTCTTCTTACTCTAATGAGTTTAATTTTCTCCCCGCTTACCTGCCTCACTGTCACAGCCCAGCTGGTCACCTCCGCGTGGGTATTCGGGAGGCCGCTGGGGCTGGTGGTGCCTTCATCCTTCCTCTTCTGAAGAAGTAGCAAGTTCGAGGGGTTGGGGTTTTACCCTGTCATGTTGGAAATGCCAATTTTGCTTTCCTCACTTTGTGATACCATCTGTAGCTCTTTAAACACAGAAGGGCCAGTTTACCATCAGTATGTAGGCTCCCCCAGAACATCTATAACATAGGCTTATCCTAGTGACGATATCTGCTCTTAATACTCATTTGCAGCAAGCAGCAAATCTTGAACAGAGAGACTCTTTTCCAGACTGAGGACCCAACTTCCTGCTGCAGATCCTGTTAAAAGCATCAGGATTTGCAGGATCTGGGCAGAGTTTTCCAGGATATTTGGAAGCTAAGCAGCCCCGCGGACACGCAAGCACCCCGGCGTGGCGCCCAGGCGCCCAGGCAGCTGGGCACAGATGGTGATGCCGTGGGATTCGGGTCTGCCTCCGGGAGCTGTCACGGCTGGTTACCCCCGGGAACACAAACTATTAACAGGCTGGTTCCATCTGTCATGTTGCTTTGATGGATCCCAGCACCAGCGGCTGTGGGTCCTTCGGGCTGTGACGGATACGAGACAGTCCAGCGGCCACGTGCCCCGAGACTGACGTTAAAGCATCTATCATGGGAAAAAAGGGAGGAGGTGACTAGAGGAGCGGGTAAGAAACTATTCCACCGTTGAAGAAATAGTGTTATTGTGTCAATATAGCTAGATATTGTACATATAGAAATATAAATCCATGTAAAATAGAAGCCTCTTCAGCTGTGTTTGCTTAAGTGATGTTAGACATCATATAGACATTGAAACAGCATCTAAATTCAGTTGGTTATTGCAGATATTGAATCACGTGGCACACTTTAAAATGTTGTTTGTAGGGAATTGGTGTAAGTAACTGGGGCCAAACTCTTCTTGGTGGTGCCAGTGACAGGACAAGGGGTAATGGGTGCAAGTTGAAACACAGGCAGTTCCATGTCCATGTGAGGAAGAACTTGCTGACTGTGGGGGTGCCAGAGCCCTGGCACAGGCTGCCCAGAGAGGTTGTGGAGTCTCCTTCTCTGGAGATCTTCCAAACCTGCGTGGATGCCACCCTGTGCTCTGGGTGTCCCTGCTGGAGCAGGGGGGTTGGACTAGATCATCTCTAGAGGTTCCTTCCAACCTCAGCCATTCTGTGATTCTGTACAAGATAAGCTCCTAGAATGTTAGTTTTCTGCATAGTTGCCCTAACCAGAGCAACTTGCCCAGGGCTGTCCTTGCTCCTAAGCCCTCCCCTCCCTGGAGCTAGAAATGCATAGGAATCCTGAGGTTTGCTGCAAGCCCCTCAGCTCGCTGCTCCCACTGCCTCTCTCCCCATCCATCTTGCACAGTGGGTAGCAGCACTTGGCCAATGAGCAGCAGCAGCAGCTTCGTTAGCTGCGTTCTGCATCAACCCAACAGCAAGGCTCAAGAGAATATTTACCTGTCATTTATATTAATTTACCTGTCATTTATATTCATGTACCACGCTGGTCATCTGCCTTCAGGGCAACCTCCACCTGCTCCAAACCTGCTTGTCCAGGGCAGTTTTTGGCTTTCCAGATCAATATACAGGGGCTTCATGAGAAGTTGGTGCTGATGGAGACCACATGTACCGTGGCGCTGCTGTCTGGACTTCCCAGCTTGGACTACGAGGGTCTTGATGTGAAACTGCCAATGAGTAAGAGAGGCCTCCTTGGTTCGGGGGACTTGGGCAGCGTGTCCTGCCCTACGACACGGCAGGGGCTGAACGGGGCACATCCAGGATGCACACAGCCGCTGTGCACCCGAGTCTGCTCTTTGGAGCAACCCCCAGGACACAGCCCTACCCACCACGGCCTTAACCTGGGCCAGGCTGTTGATTCGGTACATGAGCAGCCCAAGGGGGATATCCCTGAGCTTGCTCCAGCTGCGCTCGGCTGGAGATGCCATCTGCTGCAGTGATCAGCCAGCCCGGCATTTAAAATATCATGGAGTCCAGAATGCCATAGGGCTCGGACACCAAAGAGGATGTCACCAGGCAAGGAGAGCTGCCGTGAGCAAGCGAGGCTCTTGATACAAAGGCCATGTCACACTGGTGCCTACAGATAGCACCTGAAAGCCCTTGAAAGCCTGCTGAGAGCTCCTGACAGCCTACTGAGAACCCCTGAAAGAAGCTGCCGCTTCTGCATAGACTTGCTCTATCTCCTGCACATATGAAGAAGCAGAATTACAGGGGATCTCAGTAAAGGTCTGGAGACCCAGATGGTTCAGGTGTGGAAAACTAAAACCCAGCATTTGGGCTGCTCAGAGGCCGCACTGACAGTATTTCCCAAGCTGGACTGCGGGGTCGTAGTCCAAGGCAGGAGGAAATGCCCGTTCTCCCCTTCTGTGCAGAGCTGCTGCCCATGGAGCTGTGCAGAGCTTTGCTTTGCCCTCAACACTTCTGCTCCAGCTGCCAACAGAAGCACAAATCAACGCTGAAGCCTGTATTTTTCCTACAGAGGGAGTAAAAAAATGTCCTCCGGCCTTGTTTGAGTTAAATAACACAGATAAAAAAGTGTTTTAAATGCCCTTTCTGTGCATGTTACACAGTACAGCTCCAAATTGCTTTTCAGCTGTGCTTTGGGCTTTGGTTGACTTAATGTAGTTCAAATGTTATCCTTCTGAATTAGATAGGTTAGCAGATGTCTGTAATTGCTACTCTCTACTAAAGACAATTAAAGGCAGTTTATGTTAAAGAAAACAAACTAAGTAATGAATTGTCAATAAAAGTATCTGGCAATACAGAAGCAACTGAGCCTCAAGTGAGGCGAGTGACATGGGCAAGGGAAGAGGGTCCCACAAGGATCTAGCAGGGCAGCACGTGGGACGGTTCTTAAGAGAGTGAAGCATTTTGTTCCCCTGAGAGAACAACTGCAAGTAAGTAATACATTCAAAGCCCTTCTTAGTCATTTAACAAATAATTTTTATAAGCTAGTTATCTACAGGCGAAGTTACTACACACAGGAGATTCTGTTGAGATGGTACCTGTGCTAAAAATATTAGCAGTCTGGAGTAAGAATCAAAGAAATTTAAGATACAGAACAAAATATCAGCCCCAAATCTTTTTTCTAATAACTTGAAAAATTTTTGAGACTGCGTTCTGGTATATCCTGCTTCTCCTCCTAAAAACATGTGTGTACTTCCATAGACGTTCTTTAAAGTCTCGTCAGAGCAAGGCAAGCAGCTGATCCCTACACCTCACAAGAGCACCTTGCAGCAAAACCCCATGATGCAGAATTTGTGAAATTTTAAGCAAGTTCTCCACTGTCCAAATTTAAGAGATTCATTCAAAACCAGCGTAGGGAAGGGCCTGTGCAGGTGCACAGAGATGGGGAACAACTTTGGTGCTTGTAGATGTCTGAACTCTCTTGGAAAGGGCTGAGGTAAGGCATATCATTTGGTTATTACAAGCCTTAGAAAAAACACAATGATAATCTACGCATGCACAAAAGATTTATGAATAAAAACTATAATCCTTGATTTGCCTGAAGAGATACTGAAGAGATGCCTTCCTAAAATAGTTTGGGAATGATACATTACTTGCCATGCAGAGAGGATAACAGGAGAAGGTGAGAACTGTATATTTCCAAATTATATTTATACTCTGCTAAACTCTGCAAGTGTGAAAAAAATGACTGTCATAGGAATGATTAACACTAAAAACAAACTTTAGGAGCTGTTTATGTTACAACAAGAGCCACGGATGACATGACAAAAGCCTAACAACTTGATGAAGTTAACACCACACATTCTGTCCTCTCCCTCTTACCAACATTTGCTCACTTGGTTCCCTGAGCTCAATGAATAAGTTATTACTGTTATAGGAAGCTTTTATTTTGATCAAAACCAGTGAAAATACAATTTGCACTGAAAGCCAAGCCTTAGGCAAGCTGTATCTTTTTGCTGTTATTTGCTAGGTGTTGTAGGTGGGATCCACTCATGTATCTTCTTGCGAGTTGTAGAGTAAGGTACGTACTGTCCGGGAGTGCCACTCAGGTTGAATTTATGGTTCTCCCAAATAAACTTACGAGCAACTGGTGGATGAGTAGTTGGAGGATCGTCCGTCATACAGTGAAGCCAGCGATGCCTTAAAGAGGAAAGAGACACAATATTATTAAAAAAGAAAACAGGAAAATGAAAAGAAGGGCTTAGGCCCTCTCTCCCTGTACCAGCCCTTCCTTCCGACCACTTCTTTTTTACATGTTTGCATGGCCTCAACCAGCCAAACCTGTCCAGGTAAGTACAGCAAATGGCAAACAAGGCTTGGCTTTGCTTTTACTTTTTAGTTATCAGAAGACTGTACTGTACAGCTATTTCATATCAATTCCAAGGCCCTCATGAGGCCACTGCTTAGGAACAGAATAACAATGATGTGAATTCACCTAAAACAATTCATGTAAATGTTTACTGACTCTAACAAAGCGATGAATGCAAATCACCAGGGGGATAATTACCAAGTCATTATGGTGATCAGTCTTTATCTCTGAAAGTAAACACCCACCCTTATCTGTGCAAATAACATTAATGAAACCCATTTTCTACAGTAACCTACTGAAACTGGGATGAACCGAACTGATTCCATCCCATTTCTATTCCGGTGCCTGGGGCAACCTCCAAAGCTTGACCTCAGACATCTTCACTCTGGTATCTTCACGTGGAGCTACAGCACGCACCAGGTTATCGTCTGTTCCCATCAGCTCATGAGAGCTTCGACCGGCCTGGGATCAACGAGGCTTCTACCAACCAGCTTTTGCCAAAGACCTGACCTAAAACATGAGAAGCCACCTAGCCAGACGTGATTAAAAAGCCTGCAGACTGCATCCTCAGCTCTTGTGACCGAGCCTGCACCCTTCGGCGGCAGAGCAATGCCAAACCACAATAAAGACAGCAAGGGACATGGCCACACGACAAGTATGTTCCAGATCTGCATAGCTCTGCAGCAGATGAGAGTATCTTTTCAGTCAAATAGCTTCTAAACACTTATTTAGAAAAAAAGAAATCACATTTTTGGAGAGAAAACCTCACTTGGGAAGTATGTCAGCTGTATGTTCATTTTCTATATGGAAAAAAAAACAACCAAATAAACAACCCCAAACCAAACCCACACATAGTAGGACTAAGGACTGCCAGTGAACTGAATTGAATACAAAATTGGATGAAATCCTAAGATCTTTAAAAAACAAGGAGTAAAAGCCCATTTAAAGGCAAGGAATGGCCTCCTATGGGAAAAATCATCCACTTGTGGGTTTGAAAACTACATACACACTTTCAGATGAAAGGATCTAACACAACAAGGACAGCGGAGGAGAATCCCCTCTTCCTCCTCCCAGCTTCCTTTGGAAACGCAGTAGATTTCACACCACTTCTGTTAAAAAAGACAACTTTCTGGATAAGTACTTCTGTCTGGAAGAAGTCAGCCCCTAAGCACTAATCATGCTGTGGTCTGAGAATACAGGTTCAGATCTTGCTGGTTTTTAAACCCGGCACTACAAGCCTCTGAAGATGCCCTGGCCATGATACTCAGTCCAAACCCACCAAAATAACCCTCTGCACCAGGAGCCTCCACACTACCCGGGACATCACCCGTCCTGCAATGGCCAGCACCAAAACTGGCAGGAAGGAGAGGCTAATTTGACAGACAGATGACAGGGCTCGTGCCCAGCAGATGGGCTCTGCGCAGCTGACGCCAAGCAACACGCAGCAGTTTTTGGCACAGGAGGCAGGGAAAGAGAGCAATCCACACACCCACACGTGTGCTGCCAGTACTCGCTCAAATACCGTGTTTGAAAGCACCTCGTATTATCACCCCCGAGGAACCTCTGCTTCTCCAACCTGCTTTCCACGGAGGAGAGATAATCCAGCCCCTGGGCTTGCGGCCGGGAGCTCTGCACACAAGGGCTGTGCCCGCTGCCACCTTCCCTTGCTCTCTCCCCAGCCCTCCCTGCCCCGGGGCCTGGGGCACGTCCACCGGAGAGGCACGGACCTGCTTTCTAGCACAGAAAGGTGCTAGCATAGCCCCTGAGAGCCCAGGCTGCACCGGGTGGGAAACACAAAACGCGTCAAAGCGCAGGCATCTCCTTAATTACAAGTTTATATATGATAAACTCCTCAAAACATTGGAATAACTAATGTCGGGTTTATTTACTCACCTCAGTCTAAGGACAAGACAGAAAAGATAATAGATTTATTCTATTGCTAACTTTACTATTTTGCATTTTTTTCTAAGACTAGTCCCATGAAAACTTTTGTAATGTAATATTTCAGAGTAATTAAAGTACTACAAAATTGGTTTTCTGGATTTTCTGAACGTCTAAAATAGCAACATAAAACCGGGTTCAACTTAAACAGATCAGTAAAAAATTCTTAAATCCCATTTTGTCAGTGGAAAACAGGGAAAAATATACATTTCCTATGACAGTGAGCACTATAATCAGAGCAAGGTCCTGAAATACCTCCAGAGGAATCTTCAAAAGTTGTGTGCACCCCAGTGGCTATTGAGCATGCACAGACCAAAGAGCTTCAAGGTGACAGAGCCTAATCAAGACAGATTTGCTTTTAAAGCCCAATGTGAAGCTTAGAAAAGCACTTCAGCTTGTGGACAGGCTGTTGTCTCAAACACAAACTCTCACTCTACACTTGAGTAAAACCTGCAAAACTGGAATCTTTTATTTTGGGTAGCCTTTCCCCTTGACAAATCCTTCAAGAGCCTTTGTAATCCTTGCTCTCTGCTCTACGTCGCTGCTCGCGGAAGCTTTTCATGTACCAGGCTGGAGATCAGGAATAAGGAGATCTGACATCTTGCAGATGACCACGTGTCTATGGAAGCTCTGCCTATGAATCCACACATGGAAAAAAATGATGCAGAAGCAATCAGTAACTTTAAGCTTAAAAAAATGACCAGATAGCTTATACAAACTTATACACAAACAGCTGTTTTAAGGCAGCAGAAGCCCCAAAGAGGTTGGCGCAGTTCCCTGCACCTTGAAAGGTGGAAAGAGGGACAAGAAGCATGTTTTTATTCTTGTACACAGGGAGGTTAATTTTGGTTTTCCATGAAAGCTACTAAAAGACATTACACAGTAATGAGGCAGCATCCCACCCAACTGAAACCACTACATCAGTTTAGAAATCTAGTTATCAAAAACACAAATTTATTGCTAAGTTAGTAAGAAGAAGAAATAGAAATTTTACTGTTCCCCCAAGCCCATTAACAAAATGCATGAACACTATTAAGCTGAAGTTATATTTGACATATTCATTCTGTGAAATGAATCCTCTTAGGATGTTAGATCTACACAAGAAGACACAAACACTGAGGTGCCAGAGAGACATTACACACAGCAGGCAGGATGCCGCCAAAACAGAGTGGCCCTGGCTGTTCTAAAATCACAGTTCTTTACTTAACACCCCGCCGTCTCCACCAGAATATAGCTTATATTGAAAGAACAGAACTATTTTTATCTAACTTGTGTTCATAAGTTGTCTGTTCTTGCAAAATATTTGACCAACACTCAATCAAATTACACTAGATGAGGCAGACTGTACAACAAGCAGTGTGTGGCCAGCCACACAATCCTCTGAACACAGCCCAAAGAAATTGCCCACCTTTGGCACCAGCAGGTTATCAGGTCCTGGCTGGCATGGCCTTTATGTGCTCTCACAAGGAGTCTTCACTCCAGAATATGATCCTGCCGAGAGTGGGAATTTGGGTTCAGCTTATTCCTCTCCATGGGCCCCTAGAGGTGTCTGAACGCAACTCGTGCTCTTCCAAATTCCAGCACCAGAAGCATCCTGAAGGTTGGCTAGCTGGTAGAGCCCACAACAGACCTGAGCAACCATATAGGGAACTTCTGTGTGACACATAGGAACACAACCTGAAGAAAAAGGTCAAGATGAACACAGAAAACTTAGGGAACAGGTATTTCAACTATCATCTCAGATCCAAAACAACTGATGGGTGGGGAGACACTCAATCCTCTCATCTCGTTTCTGTGGAAATAACCAACAACTTGGTTATTTCCAATCTCTGTTTATGAGGTTCAAAAAATCAAGAAATAGAAGAGTCTGGAAAGGATTTAGGTCAATGCTTCAGATCCCAGGAAGTATCGGCTACATCCACACCACTGCCAGCAGAGGCCTGCTTAAGCTGTAACAGAATCACTGTGATACGAGCTTCTCCATCTCCCCAGCCTCCTCAAGAGGACTGGCACAATTCTTTGATGGCAAGGACAGCTATACCCAATCTGTATCTCTTCTTCTGTATTTCATCCATTTTTTTTTCCCAAGATACCACACATAAAGCCTTCCTGGCAAAAAGTAGAAAGGAGGAGTCACTTTGTACCACACAGGCAGTAATTCTTTCTACATCTCCGCAGCACCTGCTTTTTGTACCCAGACACACAATATCCCTCCCTGTACCACAAAGTCAGGTAACTAATGCTAAACTGCCAGATCGTTCCCTGCGGATAATCTGCAGGAACAATTTTCATTAAAACAAACAAACAAACATGCTAAAGCAGCACTGAACTCTGCTTCATCCATTAATATTTTACACCCCTAAATATTTCACATCCCTTTGCAGGAATTGGGAGAGAAAAAAAAAAAAAGGAAAGCTAACAGAGCTGTAAGCACATTTCCTGGCTAACTGATCGGTCCGCAACACTTCACACAGGCCTCAGCTTGTCCTGATCCCAAACTGTTTCAGTCTCAAAAGAAGAAAGAAAAAAACCCAATAAAATAAAAAATAAAAGAAGTAACCCAAGGAAGGGGATACTGCCCCAGGAAGGGGATAAACTGGACTATTAAGAAGTGCAAACTCAAGGTAGACAAAACAGTTTTCATAGTAAAAATATGGAAAGAGCTTTCATATCCTGACTAGTACCTACAAGTTATTTCTGGATTCCTAAGGAGTTACACAAGAGAAGACTTCTTTTCATCTTAATGCTAACATTTTCTTCTCTGAAGCCTTTCAAGAGCTTTTCTACAGAGGCAAAAGCACAAAGTACTGAAACCTGAAAGCCATTTAATCTTGCCATCTGCTTTTTTGACTACTTCTGAGCAAAAAGAAGAAAAATTTACTTCTAATGGGTGCATCTGTAAATAAATTTGAGACTATGAATGAAGCAGTATATGTGGACTGTATAAATAGTATAACTTGGTGCTTCCAGAGATCATTTGTTAATTGTAATTTTTGGCCCAGTAGATTGTACCTCAGTAAGGACATACACAATCCACAGCACTGAAGTCACACTTACTTATCCCAAAATTATACCTTAGATCCAGTGCAGCCAATGATCAGAAACATGGAAAAAAATAGCTATGGTATTACTTACAATGAAAAAAAAAAAAAAAAAAGGAAGAAGAAAGTGCTTTTTCCTGCAGAACTTCTACTGATTCGCTATTCCTCCAACAAAACAGCAGAACTACAAATACTTGCCCAAACACGATCAGCTTCTTGTCCTGACTTACCATGTGTTAATAGGGAATGCCAACACCTTAAGGAACAAGCGTTTTTACAGCTGATAGGACAGTTGTTAAAACACTACAAACCACATGAATCTCTTCATCAACAAAAGTAAATTCACACCAATTTCTGGTTGCAAAAAGAGATCATTCTTTCCTGTGTGGTTGCAAAACCTCATGTAACATCCACAGTAACTTCTATAGCACATTAATATTTTTCAGCCAAAAGCCTGTGGCACGTTAAAGGTCAAGACTATAATATAGGTGGACTTCTCAAGCCCTGGTGCACCTAATAGTCTTGAAAATTGTGAAGACTTTCCTTTTTCTCCTGGGGCAATTATTTCCACAATGATAGAAAAACAAGATTTTTCCCACCTCACTGTTTCATGTGAACTAAATGAGCCATTTAAACCTGAAGAGCCAAATTTGATCCTCAGGAAGAATCTCCTTAATAAGGTGGATAACAACCCATCAGCACACACGAAGAAGAACTGAAAAACTAACAGTGCTGCAAAATAAGGACAATCTTGAGAACAGATATAGTCAATAGGTAAAGGATAAGTACTAGAACCACACAACAGCTATAACAGGGATAATAAGGAACACCCCACGCTGACAAGAGCGCTCTACCTTGAGAGATTCGAGATTTTAACATTACTCCTAGGAAATAATGACATAAAACTCTTGTTGGAGATGAAAAAAAAGAGTTAACTGCACTAGATGTGATTTTAAAGTAGAGTTTGAAATAAAACTGAATACCTAGACAGCCCACCCACACATTTCTCAAATGTTCAGACAATGAGCAGCACAATTTACAAGTTTATAACCTCAGCTCAGAATCCCTATTCCAAGAGACAAAAAAAATTGGGTAGACTGAGTGTTGTTTGAACTCCAAGAATCACTGAGTTCATAGTCCCCTTCATAGCTTTGTGCCCAATGGGGTATTTATTCTCCTTAGGATTCTGGTAAAGATAACTCCTGCTTGCTGACGAACAAAGCTCCAAAAATACACTGCTATTTGATGTGTATTTTTTTCTGGATCATTTAGTAAGACAGAAAAATATGCCTGGTAACAGCTGTGCAGCCAGAGATCTGAAACTCAAGTTTGCCTAGAACTATTACTGATGAACATGAACAGAAAATAAAACGCTGAGAAAAAACACAGCCAGGCAGCAGTGCAGACAGCATACCCTTGCCCTGGCTGTTCATCCTCCTGCAGAAAACCAATGCATCTCCATTAAAGCAACTAGGCTGCTATTGGCTGTTGTTTAGAAATATTCTGTCATGCCATGAGCTAACTTTATGTTCTTGTCTGGCATGGGTAACAGTCACCTTTGAAAGCTCTTTTTCTAACATCTCCTGCTGTCTGCTCTTCTAAACTTTGCCAAACCATTAATATGGAGTCATAGCTAACAAGGGAAACTGGATGGGGAATAATGGGAGTGTTTTGACCTGTTCAGTCCATAGAAATGCTCCTCTCACCCCCCAAAGCAGTAAGTGCTGCTGGCAGGACAGCAGGCAACACATCACCACGAAGGCAGCTTCCGACTGCCTAATCTTGCGGATGTCTTGTCGCATGCTACCCGCATCCATAAACCCACAGGAATTAGTTCACTGAAATTCTTCCAGTTTAATTTATTAAAATATGCTACTAAGAGATCATCAGGAAGTTTTCAAGTACCTGAATGGTCAGCAATGGAGGGCTGTCTTCCTACACTTGGTATTCACAGCTGCCCCTTCCAAGTTCTGCATTTCCGCCATGCAAAATGGTAGGAACCAAAACTAACATTGTGGTTTTCCCAATTCAGTCTTTCTTTGGACATGACTACAGACAACAGATGTTTATCTTTTGTCTGTATATAACACTAGTGTCAATTATCCGTTCAGTGATAAGGCAAACAAACAAAAAAAAAGAAGAAATAATGAACAAAGTGTAGGCAACTTCCCCAAAGCAGAGAACACTGAGTAGCAAAAATTCAAAACCACATTTTTTTCCAGAGAGAATCACTCTCATAGCTCCTAACCTAGGACAACATTGCTTTGCTACGCTACTGCTAGGACTACCTACTTCCCCCTTCTCAAAACCTACTACAGACTTCTGTATCATCATAAAAGAAAACATAACTTGTCTTCCAACAGAGCTAACTCCAATTCTTTTCACACCAAACAAAACAGGTGACAGGGACAAATATGGACACTCTTGCTGGACTCATTCCCAGGAGAAGTATTTTCTGCTAGAAGAACACCCAGGCGTGATGCTGCACTTGTCATTCATATGGTCGGTCTGTCAATACTTTAAACGTGTTCACATCTGAAGCAGAACAAGCCCTGCCCCTCCTGCAATCAGTGGCTGTGCGCCAGGCTGCCCCACCACCAAAAGGAGACCCAGAGGCCCCCAGCCAAGCCAGTGTCACAAGCATGAGGGACACTCATGTGAACCTGAATCCCAGGTGAGAACAAACTACACCTGCAGCAAGTGCCAGGTTCTGACATGAAACTGTAACATTTTATGAACAGTGTAATTAGAAGCTGCATCAGTTCTACTACCTTACTCAGTCATTCTCAAAGTAATCAAGACTTAAATCTTACAAAAATATTTTTTTGCCCAAGTGCAGGATTGAAACATCTTTAAATATGCAAATTTTATACAAAATACATACCAAATTTGCATATTTGCATTTGTATTGCATATCCCATCCACTAGTTTCCACTACTAGAAAGGATTTGACAGCTTTATTTTAAAAGAAAAATTACATTAAACACTGCATATCCCAATCTCCATGCATTCCTAAATCACATTAAGAAGTAATAGGCCCAACAGACGCCTTGCCTTAGGTGTCCTTGCCTTAGCCTTTGCCTGTGGTATGTTAAATGGTGTGGTCAAAATTTTAAGTACTGCATATGCATATATGACTAAGATAAAATGTATCTATCTATATATATACACACACACAAAACTATCAAATTTTAAGATGCTGCATTTGCTTTGTCAGATTAATCTGTCAGATTAAAGAGAATCAGTAAATTTTAACTCTGCATTCAGAGAAGATAAAAACACCATGCAGTAGGGATATTCACAACTAATTTCCTTGACCTTGGCAAGTTGTAAGCTACAACAGTTAATATATAGGATGCAATTACTCATAACCATGAACACAAGGCATGAAATTAGCTTTTTCACTCTAGCCTTCCCTAATCTATACCATTTAAACCCAACAGTTCCTTAACTGGTGTGTACACGCACATCAGCTGCATAAACATTACCTCGCACGTGCACTGTTTGCTTTGAAGGAGCATAAAACAAAGCAGAAACACAGGGGTCACGGTACATGGCATAACCTAACCTACCTGTCTTGTGATCCATCCATCCATCCACCACTGAGCCAGTGGCCATTTCAACCATAACTCCTGAACACTGATCATTCCCTTTCCCAGATCACTATTAGGAACCATGCTTTAGTGGGATAACAAGATACATGAGCAGACCCCTTGTACTTGGGCATAGCCCTCTTGGACACAGGGATCTGCCTCCAGGATTGATGATTTTATGTCATCTTTCTCCCAACACTCATTAATCAATGTATGGTTTAATGACCCAAGAATTTTATTCGTAGAAACATTTCCTAAAATGTTAGGTTCCTTCCACAAACTTGAATAAAAATCAAAACCACCTATCTAAAACAAAATTAAAGAAACTAGTCCAAAATTTTCTTGTCATACTGCCGCATCCAAGAAAACCTTATTGCCATAAAATCATATTTTTACCATTTGCTCTGTAACAAAGACAACGTGCAGACAGTTACATAGTCAGTTCCGACCGTGCTCCTAAGTTCAAGAGCTTACCATTCAGGGGGCACCATACTTCCATCCACTTCCCAAAAGGTATTTTTGCCATTCATCTCGTGAGTATATATGACCCATCGATGCCGACCTTCATTAGATAAAGAGAAAATACTGATTTGATTAAGAAAAAAAAGATAGCCATAAAATACAAAACAATTCATGAAAACACATGGAAAACTATTTTGACTAAAAAATTGTTACCATTATGGGCATAAAAATTCAGTAAAGTCATAACCACTAAATAGATGAAGTTTTTATTTTTCTGATTTTTTGCCTTGTCTGCTATTTTCATAGGGCTGAATCTACAAAGTTCTCACAAGCGAGCAAATAGTAGCTACTGTATAAGTAACTGCAAATAAGAACTTAGGAAACTCTTTACTTTTCATTAGGAGATGCCTTTATTTCTGTTCCAGCCCACTTTCTCCAAGGAGACACTGCCATTTGTAACATAAGACTAACCTGAACATCTGCTCTTGACACTTCCACATACTAAACTACAAAATGATGTTTACCAGCAACCCATTTTCCCCCAGTTACCCTACAAGTTCACTTAGAGGAGGCAGAACACGAGCTAAGCCAGCCTGTCAATCGGTTCTGCCGCGCTGTTTCTGATGCTACCTTTTGGAGCTCTCCGCAGAGGTTGTGTGCAAACCCTTCACTTATGCCAAGGTAGTAAGTTTAAGCTACTTGGTGCCTCCTTGCCCTGAAGGAATTGTATGTAGCACAGCTGTGAGGCACTTATAGAGGCCATTCTCTTCCTTCCTTCATTTGTTAAAGCGACCAGTTTTTAGGTCAAAGACTAAATTCAGCGCTCAACCATATCACATAGATATACCTACATGGAAGGCACCTGACTGGCTTAGATTTATGCCACATTTATTATGCCAGACTGAATCTGTATGCCAGTGAATTGAAGGAAGCAGTGGAGAGATAGGGGGTACTGAAGCATTGCTCTCAGCCCCCTAACACTTGAACAAATCATGTGCAAGGAAGCCGGGTGTGCAATAAATTCTAGTTTTCTAGTAGAAGCTATTTAATCTAGGCAACGTTGGACAGCGAGTGAGGAAGTGTTCACATTAGCACACGTACCAAAGAAGTTTCTTTTGTCTTCATAGTATTTATTTCCGTATTTGTCGACTCCTATCAGTGTACCCGTCTTCAAATCATTGACCCTGTGAATTCCCAAGACAACAGTTTCAACTGACATCATCTCCTTAGAAAGAGGCTGCCGTATAGGTTTTGTTGAAGTTGGTAAAAGTTATAATTAAACCTCTTAAACACTTGGACAGAAAGCAAACACATAGACATAAAGCAAAAACAAGCTTTTTGGATATGAAAACATATTGCCAACATATTGCCAAATATTTCCATGGCCCATGTCTTTAGAAATCTTTGAATCCAGAGAAGTGATAATATTCTACAATAACGATTTTGGTTGTGTTATTTTCTAGCCTAGCTGTTAAGATTGAAAAACACAATATTGGGTCCACATAAGTAAAGGTAGGATTTAAGTATACTGAGAAGACAATCTTGACACTTGATTTAAAAAAATATAATGCAGCACCAGTATTCAAAAGATTAGGTTGATTGCAGGGCTCCGCTTTCCAAAACAACAGCAATCAAATGAATTCATTTTTTGAAATAAAACACCACTGTTTCCCATAAAACTCAAGAACACCTGCTGTAACTAACATTAGATAGTATTCCTGCAAGTGCTAAAATTAAACCATTAAAACATTTGCTCTTAATGGCATTGCAAGAACTTTGACAGAGTCAACAACTTAGAAAAGAGTCAAATACATACTTCTGAAATTACCAGGCCACCTGCAACTAGTAAGTGTCCAGAGACCAAAAGCAATGCCCTTTTTTTTTTTCCCCCTCTTTCTTACTAGGGCATCTCAAGGATAAATCCTATCCCAGCAGTCAAAAACACCAAAGATATTCAGATAATCTACTTCAATGAGCTATGCACTGCTGACATTTTGTTAAGCGGTGTTTTCCATCAATTTATATTTTATATAACTCTGTAAAGCAGATTTGAATTAGGTAGCAGATCACCATACAGAAGACATGCTTCATCACCAATGCTATTAATGATTGTACTGGGATCCATAACTGGAGAAGAGGTCTAATTAATTAAAACACACAGAATAAATGCAATTACGTTCATGAGGACTACTTATTTGAATCCAAAGTCGAAGTCCAGGCAGCATTTGGGGCAGCAGACGAGGTGTGCAGATTGCTCTGGGTATTCAGCACCAGAAGCTGCCCAGCTCCCCCCCCGGCTAGGTGCTGTGATTTTACAGAAACACGACCTTGGCTTTCTTCTGTGATGTTGACACATCCTGGGGTCGGTTCCAGGTGACAGAACACACATGCACCTCGCCATGTTCCTGAGCTGCAGCTCAACTGCACAACCCACAGAGCAAGCTGTCTGCTGCCCTGTTTCCCAGGGGGCTTGAAAGCAACGATGAGGTCACCAAGTTCCCCATACTCAGACTCTGAGGGCCCCACAGAATTATCCTCCCCAGTGCATCCAAGAGACACACAGAGATCTCAGGCTAAGTCATTCAAGACTGAGACCCGCACTTCTAGCTTCAGGAAAAAAAAAGCCCAGACATTTCACTGCTAACTTTGCTTCCATCTTCCTCTACCTTTCTTGTAAGTTACTTACTGACCATTTCAGATCCTGAATCAAACACAACAGGTTCTGTATTTACCGTCTTCACAGGTAAAGAGGATGTTTGCTAACCAATTTCACTGAGTTTCAAGGAAGGAGAACATCTGCAGGCAAATGACTGTGTTAATAATTTTACTTCTACTGTATAAAAACTGTTCACTTATCTTCAGTGGGAAGCACATAGAGTAAAGCAGGGAAACAGCCAAAAAAAAAAGGCCTTGCAGTAAAAGTGTCTCCTGGCTGGGAGATATTGGGAGACTCAGCTGTCAGTTACCTCTAGAACAGTATCATACACTGACAGATACAAGAAAGATGCATCTTGATCACGCTTCCTCTGACTATTGAGTCTATTACCTCTCAGGCTTGAATGGAAAAGAGGAGCCAGCATTTTTATTTGTAGCTGGCATGGTTATGAGGTGTGGATCCCTCACTGAGCACACTGCCCTAACTTCATTCTTCTCAAAGAAGCAGGAGAGCATTGCCTCTATCTCACCTATGCCCCAGTCTTCTGAGGAGAAGGGTGTCAACACAACCTGTGGCCTTGGGTTTGCTAAAAATTCGGAGAGGAAGGTCTACCTGGGCCCCTGGAGCCAGGGAAAGCAAAAGCTGCTCTGCCCCACGCATAGCAGCAACGCGGCACCAAAGCTGGGAACTCCCAAACGTCTCACTGACCCCAGGAAGGCGGGTGACACCGCACCACAAAATGAGTGAGAGAGCGACAGCAAAACAGCACAAGACCTGGGGAGAGATACACGGCCCGGGCAGGAGGAGACGGCAGGAAAGGGAAGGGGGAAACACGGGGGTGGCCCCAGGTCACTAGTGACGCTCCTCAAGGAGCGCTCGTGGCACCAACCTTATCATCTGGCCTTCTGCAGGGCTCCTGAGCAAAACGAAACCAGGGCAGAAAGCACCCCAAAGGCACAGGAATCTGGTAGGTTTAACGATATTAAAGGGCTGAGGAAGGACATAGTGTCATACGGGAAGTGCTGCGTGTTCTCGAGGGCTGGAGTAATGCAACTGGGACAAAACTGAATGGTGCAAAGCACAACGTGTCGGGCACCCTGTTACACACTGGAAGTGCCATGTTTGCAATGACGTGGGAAACGCTTGGGTGTCACAAGGCAGTGATAAGCTGTCAATTAAATGACATGTGAGGGGTGTGCAGGGAGGACGAGCTGATGCTAGGGTACACAAACTGAGGCATACTCAGCGAATAACACAACTACGAAAGATACTGCTGAGGCCTGATGAATTTAACATGGAAAAACCGTATGTCCGGGGGGAGCCGAGCACACAAGCACGGCCGGGAGAGGCAGAGCTGCCGCGGGACGCCAGGTAAACCCGCGGCGCGGCCCGCCAAGGTGACCCCGCGGGGCGGCCCCGGGCCCGCCGCCGCCACCTCCCGCCGCGGCCCCGGGCCCCTCGGCGCGGCCCGGGCCCCTGGGCGCGGCGCCCGTTACCTCAGCAGCTGCAGGACGGCGCCGCGGACGCCGCCGTGGCCGCCGAGGTGCCGCAGCGCCCGCTTCACCAGCTGCACGTACTCCGCCATGTTGGCGCGGCGCGGCGCGGCCCGCCCGCCTCTTCCGCCGCCGCGCGGGAGCCGCCGGGGCTGCGGGAGGAGGCGCCGTGGCTGCAGCAGCTCGTGGTGCCCCGTGCCCAGCCCGGAGCAGCCACTAAGAGCTGCAGGCCCCGAGCAGGAAACATCGCAAGGCAGCAGATGGGGGTTGTGGGAGGCCTATGATGGATCACGGTGCGAGGGTGATGAACTCCATGCCATTGGAAACATTAAAACGGGATGATTTTCCTATAAAACCAGTGTTGATAAGGATTTTAAGCAGCCGGTGACCAGCATGGGCTTGGACTGAACCATTGCAGCGATCCCCTTCGGGCTTCAATCTCCTCTTCCCTTGCCCCAAATCCCAATCCTTTAGTTTGTTGCTTTATTTTTTCTTGTAAAGAACCTTCATTTCTAAGACAGCATAATAAGTAGGAACTTATTTTTTTCGAAGCTGTATCTGCTTTCCGAACGGCCGCAAGTGCGGCATGCGACTTCTCGTGGTGACTTGGACCGCACAGGGCAGCGTCACTGAATCCTGCCAGTTTTAGGCTTTATTTAAATATCTGCACAGGGATAATGTTACTTTGAACACTCCATCACTTCCTGGTCCGTCCCCTGCTTCCCGCCCAGTCCCTACCCCAGGGGAGCCCGGTCTCCCTTCCTCTACCCAGACCAAGGCAATCCCTAGCGCTTTCCCCGTTACCTTTCTAGCCAGTCCTGTAACGCACGTTATTTCCCGGAGGCGCGGTGAAAAAACGTATAGACACCTGGGCTTCGCTGCTCTAAAGAAGTGAAAGGGTGAATCATGAACTGAAATTGAAGTGTGATGTGACTAAAGAACTTGTAAATATGCATTTTATGACTTGGAAAACTCATTCCAATATGTATATACAAAGGGGACAATTGTAAAACACTTAAAAACTCCGAAATGGTAACTTTGCTGCCTTTGCTAGAAACTGGGCATCACTACTTGAGGACTGTTCAGGTTATACCACAAGCAGGACCTCTGTCTTCATCTTTCACTTCATCCCACTGGCTACAGTGTGAAAGAAATACACATTTTATCGCCATTCCTCCGCTATCCTCTCCTAACCAAAACGCAGAGCTCCTCGGTACGCTCCTGAATAAGCTGCTGTGGAGCGTAGACACATGGCTAGGACCAGAGCATCCTCCGCGTCAGCAACGAGCAGCCTCTTCGCAGCAGCTCCTGCATCGGAAGCACCTGGAAACCTGCAGGACCAAAACCAGGCGCTGCTCACAAGTCTCTTGCCAAGCAACTTGCTCGTCAGGAAGCCGGCGGTCGGCTTCCACGCGTGGCACTTTGTCTCCAAGGGTGTCCAGGGAAGAGTGCTGCTGAGCCCCGTGTGCTGCATCAATCCAGGCGAACCCGCGCTGGAGCAGCTCAGTCCAGTCTCTCCACGAGCACCGACAGCCCCACCACAGCAGGTTAGGTCTGAGCAATCCTCTTTTTCCCCAGCGCACCACGAAAGCCACAAAAATCCTGCTCTGTCCTTATCAATGCCTCCACGGACCTTCCCCTAATCCAAGCCCAAGTAAGTGGCAAATATATTACAGCAAGCATAACTCCAAGATCTAGTTACTAAAATGTAACCAGGAAATCCACCAGGTCAGTCAGTATCGACAGCCACAAGAACCTTCCCATGCACAGACATTATGGCACTCAAACGCAGTCACGCTCCAGTGGTCCAAAGGACTCGCTTTCAATTCCAATACTGGCAGGACTCGGAGGACACGTTCAGTTCCTATGCTCGAGTAGAAAAGCACAACCCTCACTTCAGAAAAACATCAATATAGCAGAAAATTGTACCATGCATTAGGGTAGAGATGGGAGCAACGGTCGGGTTATGCTTGAGAGCTCAGAGGAGACGCAGGAGGCTGACGAGGGCCCTGTAGAGACACGTGGCAACACTCGGCTTTGCACACACATCTGAGGGAAACTGAAGGCTGTCACAGGATGACTTACAACGAAATACAAATGTTCTTTGGGGTTACTTCACGGGGAGGCCTGAGCAAGAAACACAGAACTGGGTGTCAGGAATGTTTCTGGAGCAAGAAAGAGAAAAGGGGATGCGGTGGGTAAATGATGTTTCTGTACAACTTTTTACTATTTGCCAGGACAGCAATACCATTTACTTCCAGATAAATATATTTCAGATTGAAAGACGGTAGCTCACTTTGCATTTTGTATTCTGTGCTAGGTTAAAAAAAAGAAGCATATTTTTCAAAACTATAATTGAAAAAAAATCCCAGACTCTGGAACTGATTGAATCTTGTGCTAAGACTTTCAGTAATTAATGTGGATAAATTCATTAGGTGTCCAGTAATGTTTAAAACAGAGATGATTATAACTAAACCTGAACAAATGAAGTCTGTATTTGTTTGGAAGAAAAAGTGTCCAACTACACTATCAATTCCATCTTAAAACTGATCTGTAATGCACTGAGTAACAACAGATTACTTCATTACAGAAAGAGCTGTGATCCAACTTCCATATCATACATGGTAAAATGCTGGTAAGTTACATTTTATAATAAACTACTAAACTCTCAAATAGGCAAATTCATAGACCAGAAAGTAGCAACCACAAAACATGAAGAGCTAACGGGAAAACAAAAGGCAGAAGTGGCAAAACACTTTGTGTCACAAATCCCAGAGTCTCAATTTAATCGACAACACTACACTGCGTAATAAAAGTGTCCACAAGCTCTTGGTGATCATATACACGGTCTTACCTCGGTAAGTCAGGTCATATAAAACACTAGCAAACCAACAGGTTATCACAATTGTTTTCTGTAATAGAAACTTACAATTTATTTTTAAAAATACAACCAAAATAGAATTTACAATTTTAGTCAGGTTTCAAGACATTTACAGCAACTTTTATACAACGACAATTACAGTGAAACTCCACTACTTACATCAAAACTGATGTACTAGCAAACTAGAAGCCAAACAAAAAGAGCAGACCAATGACTAACTGACACTGCAGATCACAGACAGAAGAAATGCACTGACAGGGGCAATTCGTGGGTTCAGATGGTACCGCAATGGAAGTACTTCTGATAAAAAAAACCCAAAAACCTTATAAATAAAACTGTTTTTTTCTAGAGTTTACCAGCATGAAACAAGCAACCGGGTCACATGTATATATTTACAACATACACTTTTAAGAAAAATGTTTTGAACTAGTGAGTTCATTATGTATAACGCTACTGTTATCTTTAATGACAGGGTTCTAAAACATATAAATTTACTAATTTTTCCATTCATGCAGTTTATACTAAAAAATCACTTTTTTTGCTCTCAGGGTGGAAAATTTTAAAACTGTGGAAAATAATCTTGTCTTTTCGTTGTTTAGGAGACTTCTGTTTATTGACCAGTAAATGCCACATTTTGGTTAAGCCTTGATTGGGTGTGAAAACTCTAAGACTGCCGAAGATCAAAAAGCTGAAAAAGAAATTAAAGGTAAAGAAAAAATGTCATCAAGTTATTCAGATTCATGGTGGACTGAGTTTCAAAATTTGCCTTTTTGTTGGTAGATCACCAACGCTGTTAAACAGCATGAAAAAGAGTAGGAGTAGCCAAAGTTTCATTCAGTGGCAAAGAACGTTTTCATAAGAAAGATAAAGTAAATCACAGACATGGTAATATGCGATCATGTCATGAGAACAAATGGCTGTTAGAAACATCAAAGGCCTGAGTTGAAGGTAATTTAACATAGTCATTTAATTGAGCAGTAGTTATCTTACAAAAGCCACAAATGGAAACATAGATACCAATCCTTGTATTAATTTACCTGCTTTTAAGTTCCCATTCCTGAGAAAAGCCACCTTATGCCTCATATCTAACAAAATCATGGAGTTTATAGTTCAAGAACTCAAAATGGTCAATGACAAATCTTGAAGAGCAAAGTGAAGAAGGCAGAAGCAACCTGCACTATGGGACCATGATCAAGACAAGTGAGATTACTTGCCAGGCAGCATAGGGCAGCCTGCACCCTACCTTAAGCCAATACTGAACTGAATAGTCAAAGTTTATTATTATGGAAATTTTAACTTTGGCAAAAAAGGGTTACTTACCCGTAGCCAGAGCTCTTTGAAATGTGTTGCTCATATGCACATCTGCTCTACAAGTGCCCAAACATCAGAGGTATTCAAGATCAGAAACTGGGGGTTTGGGGCCCTCAAAATACTGCAAGGACATGCTCACATCTTTCTCTTTTCTTGCACCTGACAGCAAGTATAGAGGGTATAATATCCCAACAAACCATGACAGAAGTGTACACAGTTAATGCATAGACGGACAACACACAAGTAATCTCTTTGAGATAACTAAGCACTCCCTAGGCCCACGTTCTCAGAAAAAGGGGGCTCGGGGAGACCTTTTCATTCTTTGGTTGAAGATGTCTTGAACTTGTTAAATCAAGCTCACCAGAGGAATGAAGTTTGCATTGTCCAGTTTGCAAAGATAAGAAATAGCTATTACTGAACAAACATAGAGAGCTATTAAGGGTCTATTCTGATTATTGATATTATATATATATATTTATACAAACACACATATATATGTATATTCTGGTAGAGGCTTAACTGTTGTTTTCAGAACGGAGGTGCTACTGTCTGTGACCTGGTTTGGAGATTTCCTATCTGATCTCTCACCTCTCAAGATAAGATTCAAAGATGTCTGAAAGTCTCTTTTTTTTCCATTCACATACCTTTTACTGCTCTTTTCCTGCAAAATCCCTTGGGTTTCATCTGAGTTTGTTACCAGATTGCCTAAATAAGGAAATTAGCTCATATATATATTTATTTTCAAATTTTTGATTTCTGAGCCTGAGACTACCCTTCAAATGTTGTGAGTAAACACAAAGAGTACTATCTTTTTATTGGCATAGGACAAAGTCATCTTGTGGGGTTTGGATCTTCTGCTGTTCTAGAGATGATAATCATGAAAAACAGCAGCAAGAATGTTTCCAACTTGAGTTTTAAAATAGTCTGATGAGAAACACAAGCTCAAGGTTCTTGTGCTCTTCAGTTCACATAACCCAAGAAAGAGATGAGACGCAACAATCAGTAGTGATGGAAGGAAACCAAAGGAAACTTGTCTTCAACAAGGCGAGGAGACAAAGAGGAAGCAAGAGAAGTTCTCCTCCAGAATGCTGCTTTGATGAAGGTGGATGAGCAGATGCAAGTGCTAAGAATCTTTGTCTATAGAAAGGCTGGTATTTTCTCAAATTTTTATGTGGCTTGCAGATGCCATGCAAGAGGACAAGCCAACTGATTTTTCCTTTTTCTGGCCAGATATAAACAAAGAACCACATATCACATCAGCAACAAATTCTGAAGTCAAAAATTTCTACAAGGATCTGTGGGATATTTACTATGATCTGGGTTACATGAATTTGGAGTACATTGGTGTGAAGAAGTGCAAGAGCCCTGCAAAATTCTTTCAAGAGTATACTGAATGCCAGGGGAACTGACTATTCTGGAGCAACCACCTGCTGTTGCTTAAAACAGCAAATTTAAGGAAGCAACCAGCTTCTTTAAAATGTGTCAATGCAGAGGAAAGCAAGTTTCCTATGCCTGTTATGTCCTGAAATATGGATGCCAGAAGCATCACAGGGCTAGAAAACAGCACCAGACTTTCTACGCAGAGATGAATTGAAGAATGAAACACTGAAGAGAAGTTATCCTCATACTGCATGAACTCCAAGGAACATGAAGGAAGAGCCGAAATCCTCTGCCCTATAAGAGGTTGGACTTGGAAGGACTCAATTGCCATGGCCGGCTCCAGCACTTGAGGTCCCCATCCAGGAAGCCATCAAATGACCTGACTGAGCACTACCAGGGGCCAGCAGGACCGAATGTTGTTCTACAGCACTGAGTAGGACAGCTCCTAAAATACATGCTCACAACACAGAACAGAGGAGAAGAGGCACAGCTCACTTGCTGGCATTAAGAGAACAGAAGAGGCAGCTGCCTGGTCCTTTGGGGCTGGTTCAGATTCTCAGGCGCTGATAAAAACTACAGAACTCACCCCAGCTTCCCTAGCAGCCCCTCAGTGCTGGCTTGGCCTTGCAGCTGCTTGTGTGCAGCAATCACCTTACAGGTGATCTTTAGCAAAGCAATTTTGGTGTAACTGCATTTCTCTTGATCATCCACTCTCTTCCCAATGCTGCCAGAGAAAGAGGTGACCCATGGACTGGGCCTTAACCCAATATTTTGACCATCCTAAAGGCTATCACTTTTCCTAGGATACTTTAAGCAACAGATATTAAATTTTTCTAGGGATATATAGCTTCTTGTTGCAAAAGGAATGTAAGGGTGATAGAGCAGGGCAATAGGTTGCCCAAGAAGGTTGCGGAGTCTCCTTCTCTGGAGATCTTCCAAACCCGCCTGGATGCCACCCTGTGCCCCCTGTTCTAGGGGTCCCTGCTGGAGCAGGGGGGTTGGACTAGATGATCTCTAGAGGCCCCTTCCAACCTCAGCCATTCTGTGACTGTGTAAAGCAAGAACAGCCCACATCAGTGCTACATGAAAGCAAGGTGCACTTGCGAGAGAGGAAAAAATCTTGAACCTTAGCTAGAGCCACAGACTGCAATTCAGGCAATGTAGGTCAAGTGCTTAGACCCATTTCTGATACGGAAAGGAAACCTGGGGGAGGCTAAACATAAGAGGGAGAGTGAATTCCACAAATTCCATTTTTAAAAATAATCATATGGTTGGCAAGGAGAACCACACAGCCAAAGGCTAACCATAACAAACAATTCCCAAATCCTATGCAAGGAGAGGTGAACAGATGCACAAAACTGAAAAATATCATGTTTTGCTTCTTACGGAGGTGGTTAGAAATTACTGGCATCTGCAATGCCTCTGTGCATTGAGTATGAAGGAGGTAGGGGTAGAGTGAACAAGCTTTAACTTCTGAAGCCAAAACCCAGGAGGCTGCTCTCTGCATACGTGCAGTACACACTTCTCTCAGTTTTCCATAGGTCTACCAGCACATTAACACTACAACACAGAATTCCTTTGTATCCACAAAAACAATCAGTACTGATCCTTTACAGCTTCACTTTTCATCAACTGCACCAATACACAGAGTATTTTTGAAATGTGATCCTTCTCTTTTAATTCTTTGCACTTGAAATGGTATCCAGTGTTTCATTCAGGGAAAGAAAAAATAAATCTCTCTTCAAAACAACAGAAATAACTGAGCTTGATTAAAAAGGTCATTTCCATGGAAACCTTGGTCTTTTCAGGATATCAAACCATGTATGTTCCATTCAATCGGTGAGAAAGAACTAGCAGCAAAACACTGAAAGCACAATTCAGAGAGGAAAGTTAATTTATTTATCTAAAACATCAAACTAAGTTGTGATACCTTAGTTCAGTCAAAGCTTCTTCAGTTTCTTCACAAGCCTGGACTTTATAAACAAATATTCCAAGTTCATCTATCTACAAAAATAGGATGGACAATTCTTGATTTTCTTCAGATACCAAGATAATTTACAAGTCCTCGAAGACTAAATGAAAAATAGGAAGCGATCCTATATTCCTTAGGACGCTCCACCACATTTCCCAAGCGTATGGGAAGGGAGGGATTTTAGCCTTCTTCGGAACAGTGCTCGGGAAGGTTTATTGCCATCTCTTGGAGACAGGGTATGCATTTACATCACCATGACTGCCATGGTACAGAATCCTTGAGCTCTACTTTTATACAGCGTGACCAATTATTTGAGAATTGTAGTCCGCTGTCTCCATTCGCAGAATGTATGGGATGATACTGTCAATCTGAACGTTTCCAATTAGTCCTGCAAAGAAGAGCTCCTCGGTAATAGCAGCACTCATCAGCCGAAGCGCTGGCAACCGGAGAAGAAGTCTAGACAGTCTGAAAATAGAAAAAAAAAAGTTGGGTAAAAAGTCACACAAATGTGGTCACACATTTTGAAATGATTCACAATTATATTCTCAGTAAGGGCACAGAAATTAAAAAAAAACAAAGGACAATACCAGTTAATATTCAATATAAATAGTTAATGAAAGGCATAGATAATTAAATCAACAGACTAGATAATTTATGGCCAGTCACATCTTTGACAACAGAAACAAAAAAGGAACGTGCAAGTCGATGTAGAAACATTGTTTAGCATGTTTGGGCTTAGAAAAAAGATCAAATAACCCATGAGGGGTGCAATTTAAATTAAAAATAAAATATTGCCTTTTAAATGCAAAATGCACTCGAACCTTGATTTTGGCAAATAACAATGAATGAGTACATATATAAGTTCACTACAAGTAATTTCTTAAATTGACATATTTATTACAAGAAATATTGCACAAATCAAGATTGTAGGTGCTCTGAAAAAAATAAATAAATGAAGTAACCATGGAAATTCACACACCTGTAGGTATCATCTGGATACGCTTTTGTTACATAGTCTTGGAATTCCATGTAGGCCTTTTCCTGAAATTTTTCAATTTGTACCACGTTTTCAAGACCAGGGTGATCTGAAAGACAGACTATATTGTTATGCTTGCTCTATGTGACTTGCTAAAATCCATAAATCCATACAGATTATCTAACTGTATGCATGCTCAAATGGTTATTTAGTAGCTGTTTCCAGCAGTTTTAATAGGACACTTCTTTACCTCCTTTTCGATGTTGATATTTTACTTAAGTGCTTACAGACAGAACCGGACACTGCAATGAGGTCAAATCAATGCAGTACTTGCAATGCTAAGGATAACCTTGATGATTCAGCTGCGTTCTCCGTGTCATGCAGAATGGTGTTGTTATAGTGCAGTCAGACTTACTGGATTACTGTAGGCATGCACAGCATTTGGATCAAAGGTGAAGAATAAAATTAGGATCAGTTGGAAAAAAAAAGATTTAAAAATAAAAAATAAAATAAAAAGTCATTTATTGTCTAACAACTGCAGAGAATACGTTTTTCAGCAGTCTGCTACAAAAATTTCCACGGTGCTAAATATAATTATCAGCAGTGATTTTAAATCTTGAAATTTAAATCTTACTAAAAAGAAAGGACATTAATCCAAGTGCCAAGTCACATTTGGAAATTACTCTGATACTTCTAAGTATTTTATGTGGTCTGTAATTTATTATCTGTCTGGTTTAATGCAAGTACATCACTGTCATAACATCATGACGACTCACAAATTGTATTTCTGTGATGAGATCATACGTGATTACTATTACTGATCACTCCTCCTCCTCTCCAAATACATGGCCTCCCTTCTCCAAAGCCAGGAGCTCTTGGTCTAGCTCTGTGAAACCGATGGAAGTCAGCAGTTATGGTGACATTCGACCATGAGCAGTTACATGACACATTCGATTCCCTTGAACCCACCGTTTCACAACTAAGTATCTTGTCTAGTAATTCAGTCATTTCTGATCTCCACAAACCTGACAGAAAGCGTGATTTTGAATTACCATAGAGAAGAGGTTAGCAGGGTTGTGAAGAAGCAACATATGTGAAGAGCGACTGCTGGCATGCAGCGTATGTTGCTTTGGGCCGTTGCTTTTGGAGGAATGCCAGAAACACAGCTAGCTTCCCAAAGAGGAGGTTGAAGAGCAGGGCTGCTCTGCTCATAGCCACTCCCGCTGGGCCAAGGCCCTCGAGACACTCCGTTGTGCTCAGTGCTCGGCCCAAGGCCACCTCGCGGTATCAGGCGCCTGGCCTGGCAGGTTTTCAGGAACCTTCCGGTCTCCAGCTATAAGGACAAACCAGCCGGGAGCACCAAGGCCAATATTCCTGCTGCAGGGCTCTGCTGCATGCATAGCCCAGGCCCATCCTGTCCAGGGAGCACTGAAGTCCCTGAAACTTTAGCATTGGCAGGTGAATTACTGCAAGAGCATCCCTTCTCTTCAAGGTACTGGAACACATTTCATGACTTCGAGAGGTATGAAGTTTTTATATATATATATATATATATATGTATTTATACACACACACACACACAGAGCTCACAAGATCAACAGTATTGGCTTGAAGAAGGTACACTGTTATTAAACCAGCTATACATCGTTAGGTCCATCACCTTAAAATCCTGAACTAAGGAAAAATCCATCTCAGTGGCGTGACCCAACAGTCCTTTCTTGGGATTTGCTTCCTCCTACCTTTTCTATTGTCAAATGTATTTGGAAGGAGACAAATTAATTTCAGACTATCCAAGTAAGTAAACACTGTTTTGAAAGTGTATTTCCTTGACGCCAGAAAACATTTTCCTCGCTAACAGAATTGTTTTTTTTCAGAGATGACAACAGACTCTGCCACAAAACCAGGCACACGTGGCGCCAGGAGAATGGGCTTGAGGTATTCCTCCAACATTTCCTTTCTTTTCTGGAGCAGACTTCAAGGCCCCAGGAAAAGCATGATAGGGCTGTTTTGGGGTATGGAACATCTGGAGCCTTAGTCAGTCTACTGCAAGCATACTGCAATTAAACAAGCAATCATCCACCTTCCCTGCCTTCACCTAAAGAAAGCCCCTGGCTCTTCCGATGGAACAGCGAAAGTCCAGATAAAAGTAAGTCCTTAGCCGATAAGGGCTGTTACAACTGCAGCTATATCCATCCAGGCTACTGCGTATCAGAAAACTCAGATAGTTCCTGTGCTTTAGCAGACTGTAAAAACAAGCACATAAAACACACAAGATTCCTCCTGTCATGAGGACTAAGACTAGGGATTACTTTCTATAGCGAAAATACTCAACATCTTATTTTCCTTCAGAGGTCCAGAATATGGAGGTGGCCTCTCTGGAATACCATCTAGGAATTTCTTGTCTTTATGACAGGGTTCTGACATTACTTATGCTGCTTCTTATTTGCAAGTTTTCACCTCAGAAGGCTTCCAGTAATGCAGTATTAAAAGAGGAAATAGAGGATAGGCCAAGGTTTGCTACATGCTTAGATGAATTTCATGGATTTCTGTTGATGCTGCCACTTTCACTGGGAGATGTGGATCCTCTTTGGAGAAAGAAATTACCATATATGAAAAGAATCATTTAAATATGAGGGCAACTGCAAAGCAGGAAACCCACAATTCTTACACACATATAGAGTTTATATATGCATACATGCATATATGGCTGCCTGTGTGTGTATACACATGTATGTAAGAAAATCTGCTTAAAATCTACATTTTAAAAGTGCGCCAGTTCCAGAAAGCTTCCTCTGAAAGAGTGAACTGCAACTTAGAGGGAAAACAGAGTTCATCTAAAATCTAATAAAACTGTAAAATGGACAAGAATCAAACATCCATTTCCTCCCCATATTCAGACTGGCCAGATTTATGCTGAATTCTCTTGCCAGGCCCTTGCTATCATGGGATAGGCTTTCAGAAAAATTAGTACTTTAAGAAGTATTTGTTCTCCCTGAAGCACTTTAAACTGATAAGGATAATCCCATTAAAATACCAATTAAATGTTACACTATGGCAGGACTTGAGTGCCAGGCCATGGAGTTGCTGGGATGCCTCTGAAGTCACACCATACTTTGCATCTTTTCCCTAACCCACTGGACAAGTTTTTTTTTTTTTTTTTTTTGATTAAAAGAATGTGCCTTTACAAACACAACATTTTTTGAAGACATTGTCATTTTTTCCTAACCCTAACTGATCAATATTAAATAGAAGAGCAAAGTCTTCACTGCCATTGAACAAAAACATGCAAAACAAATTAGGAAACTTGCATACACTACATTACAGACATGTGGTAGTCACTAAGATTAAGATAGCTTTTTAAAATTAACTTTTTTTTAACATGGGACATCAGTGTCTAAAAAAGATAGGGGGCATGAGAAACAAGCAAGATATTGATGCCTGACAAACTTGCTAATGCAAAATAGAGTGACTGGAGATTTACTTCCTAAATGTGACAATGAAAACATCTTGGAGATACAAGAATCCTTTAAGCGTATGTAGTTTCCTTTTACACAAGAATTGTAGCTGCACATCATAAAACAGGCAGAGGCATTATGGCAAAAAACAACTCATGGCTGTTATCATACCGCCTTTGCACAGCGCTTAGCATAGCTAGGTCCTGATTCTGAAAAACAAAGATCATTAGGACTTACAAGTGAGCTAATCTCAGTTCCCACTCAGCCTACGTATCTGTAGTTACTTCTCCATTTTCCAAAAATCTATATCAAACTCTTCCTCTTTTCCATCATCCCTTAAAAGAACTTTAAGAGAAACCTATCTAAAAATATGGCTTTGTGGAAAATGTAGCAAATTTTCAGTGGAGTGTTTTCAACAGACTTTAGACCACTAAAGACTTTGTAGTCAAAGACTAATGTTTTACATTAGGAATAATTACATACCAGGACTGAAGAGGACGATTGCTTTCAAATAGGCATATTCATATCCATCCAGACAAAGCTTAACCATACTGTTGCAGAATTCTTGCAGTTTGAAGATATGCTCCATTACTAGTTTTCCTCTCTCTGTTGGCAGCTTATCTAAGTCACACACACACAAAATATAAAAACACATAAGTAAAAATGTGGTCTCGTTGGATTTTTTTTAGAAACAAATGTATTCATCACTATTGGATTCATACAGCGGGAAATCTAAGCCATCTATAGACTCATATAGTAGGTCTGAATTAAATAGAAATCAATTCTGATTGAACTGTGATTTTTTTTTTCCTTAAACACTGCTATTGCAGATCTGTGCCCTACATCTTAGAACCAATGATGTATCCTGGTGTACAGGATTACTTCTTACAAAGATCATGCCATTGCTGAAAAACATGTTTCAGAATTAAATTTGTCAGTTCCTTCTATACAAAAAGAGGGAAAAAAAAAAATCTCTATTTTAGTAGACTGCTTTTTTCTACAGTTTGCCAGCTGATTTTTGCATGTCATTGAAGATAGAATTTTCATACATGTAACCACTCAAAATCGAGTAAACCCAAAAATGCTAAGATTTTTGGAAGTGTATTTACTTTATTATAATGTACTAGGCTTTGAATAGATGAAGACTACATTATTTTTGAATAATGAGCTGTTAGAACAGACAGCCTTGTGAGCACTAACAAGCATGCAGAGATAAGGTGAAAGACTCCGGTATTTCAGTTTGAGTGCCCCATAAGAGAGTTACTTCCTTCACTTGCAGTAAATTCAAGAGCAGGTCAACTGGCCTTTCTTTCATTCAAATGATCTGCATCTGCAGGACGTAGGATTAGTAAGGAAGGAAGTTACTTACTGTGGATCTGCCAGGAAAACTTTTTTTCTCTGACTGTCCACTGTGGTGTAACAGCAATTAAACAGGTGGTTTTGGTGAGAGATATCTTAAGAAGTGAAGAATGCCTCCAAACAAAAATCCAGAGCTTGGCCTCTCCAGGAGTACAAAGAACAACTTTTTTTATTGTAGACTGCTAAATCATCTTAAAATCTTATTGAAAATACTGTGTGAGAAACCAGATGTTCAGCCATTTGTGATAAGACTAAAACAAAGACACAATCTAACTGGTACTAAGTTATTTTGCTCTCTGCAGTAGACAGCAGAAATGGATACCTACAGACAGACAATTTGAATGTGTAGCCAGGCTGCCTCCAGTAGCTGAGGACAAAGATTTATGTCATGTGTTGTTGCTGCTTATTAGGGTAATTCTGCTGATCTCTGTGAATTAAGATATCTAATATTGGCATCTAAGGACTCTTTCCTACTTTCTTTTGCAAATGAAGGACATTGTCCAAGAGCCAGACTCAGGAAAGCTTCACAATTGTAAAAGACATTATCAGTTTTTAAGAACTGGCACTTAAAAGACAAGTCTACTCTGCTTTAAACTTGCTATAAATGTAAAGCTACAAACGGAATGTCCTCATAAATAGGGCCAAGAGCACAGCTCTAGACCTGCTCACCAGGATGCTGCAACACAGACAGGACTGAAGCAGGTAAATCAGAACAAGCTTTGAGCCTGGTAACAGATTCTAAAAATTATAATTATTTGTGAAAATTATTTGGGAAATATTTCCCTTGGCTCCTTTTGAAGGAGGAGCTGGGATGTGCAGTACTGGCAGAGATAGCACACGGAATTCCAGTCATCTGCAAGCAGTACAGGCTAATTTTAAAGACTTGCAAAAACCAAGTCATCCAATGCAAAGAAAGAAAGATGCAGTATCTGTGAAATAGAGACAGCAATGAGTAGCTAACCTTGCACTTAGCTAACTGTGGTCTAACAGAGCATACAGGAGTGATCGAGCCCCCAAGTCATGTAAAGAAAGTACATAAAGAATGCAGCATTAGGTTGCTTTCTCACAGCTATGAGCAAGCAAGGAACAGTTGGGTCAGTCTCTACCCTGCACACTTGGCACAAAAGACAAATTCACAGCACATTTATGTTCTTAAAAGTGATACTGTGTTGAAGTCTTGTGGGCTGTATTTTCTGTTAATATTTTGTCTCAATACTACTAAGCTCTGCAAAGAGTAAATTACAATAGCAATTGAAGGATTAAGGAATCAATTTCGGCTCTGTTTGAAACTTAAAAACTAGGCTGTTACTTCACAGACCTGGGAACACAGACAACATGTACCTTACCTTGCTGTAAACTGCCATGAAGGTGATTAACAAATGCAGTTAAGATAGTTGCCACATTCATCACTTGGGAACATTGTGCAAGACCAAGTGTAAAAAGTTCATTCCAGCAGGCTTTTACTAATGATATGCTGTTATCCTGTCTATTAAAAAATACAATAATTTCACTCAACAGCACCATCCGTTTGTGTATTTTTTCTAATTTAAAGAATACTTCATGAAACATTTGCCTAATTGAACCAATGCAAACAATACCAAAATGAAACCCAGCATCAGAAGTATTTTTGTTTTCATGCTAGAGTTAAAATATTTGACCTGAGAAGGATGGATTTTCGCAAAAATATTAGTGCAGTCTTAAGAATATTTCTGACGATTTATCATAATACTGACCGTATACCAAAGGGGCTATACAGAGTGTTAGTAACAACAGGGTGTGCTGGTTCCTTGGTTGACAGGCCTTCCAGATGGCCCTGCTCTCCACACGAGTGGCTTCGTGGGCTTGGACTCCCAGAGCCTCAACGCAGCCCGGGCCCAACAGCCTCATTGGGAGCTCTCCCTCTTGCTCTATGCAGGTTCTTGTGCAGCAAATGCAATAAGCAATAGCCTGGTATCATTAACTAAATCAGTGTGACATGGACAGCTCTCTGGCTGAGATTAAGGAATCATTGCCTGAAGAAGGATCCACTTGGATAAAATTATCTGCCTTCCTCACAAAACTATTATTTTGGTTCTGCTGTGCCTCATAAACACCGCTGCCTTATTAGTACCAGGAATTTCTTTTCATTTAAAACCTGAAGTGAGTCAATCTGGTAGAAGTTAAAGTTAAAGAAACAATCTGCTCAAGTTTAAAAAGCTGCCTTCATTTAGAAAAACTTCCACTTGGAAATGTTAAAATTTTAAGCTTGAAAAGGCAATTATATATTTATGTTAAATGATGTTTTAATATTCTGTTGATGAAGATCTTGATTGAGGCTGGAAATTCTAGTAGATGTGAATATTAACACTGTTAGTACAGTCTACTCTTATGCAAACATCAAAATATATTGGAAATAAGTTACTCAAAATCATGCAGATTTCCTGTATTTCCATTTCACCTGATGAGTCTTTTCAGACAAAGTTTTTCCATACAGCTTCTTAAAAAGCAGCATTTTTACACTGCTTTGCAGTGTCTCTGTCTTACAAAAGACTTTAAAATGATCAACGATGCAATTCACTGTGTGAATTCGATAAGTACTTCAAAATTCTGCAGGGCAGCAGTTTACATTAATAATCAAACACCACATTTATGCTTTCATCTGCCCCTTTGCTCCCCTTTTGTTTTATTTTATAGAATTTTACCATTTCTTTCCCCAAAACACAGGCTCCAATTACACACAAGAACTTTTCTTAAAGAACATACAATATTTTGTCTTAAACATGCAAGTAAATACAAATGGCAATTCACAGGTCATCCTGCCTCTGGAAGAGGGAAGAAACCCTCCCTTTAAAAAGGAATTTCTTTGCTACCACAGAGTCATAAACTATTTTGATGTTGGATTTAAGAAAAGAACTGTAGAGAGGAGGACAGGAAGAGATTTCTGGTGAAGACTAACTGGATTCGTACTCCCTTTGTGTCACAGCTGATACACCAGCTTTACTTGTTTGATGTGTCCTCATAAAATGACTTCTGAAAGTAACATGAATTACTTTTCCCCACACTGTCTGGAAATGTTTTCTTATGACAGTCAGCAATGTACTACCACATAGCTTAAGAATTTTAGATGACACACTAAATTCTGCTGGAAAAGCTGGATGTTAAGCTAACTGCAGACAGAACGATAAAAATTACTTTCTTTTCTGCTTACAGAGTCAGTTTGTTTTTGGAAACTCCCTGGCAAATAAACAATTCTGAAAGCTTGCTGAACCTAGCTAACATTTTTTCCCATATAGATTAGCAAAGGCAAAACTATTACTCCTAATTCATCTACAACAATAGCAGTATTTGGGGCTCCAGAGATCATGGGTTTTTTTGGTGACTGTCTGAGAAGCATCAGAGGTCAGGATGTAGCTATTCACAAATTATAGGAAGTGATTTACTGAAAAATTATTTTTAAAAAGGGCAATATGCAGACATTTAAGCTTTATGGAAATCTTTATGGATCCTTTTTTTCTTCAAAACTCAATCAAAGTATCTAAATTTGGACTGAAGTTGGGAGTAATTTTCAATCAGTAGATTTACCTTCATGATGAAGATCTAAGACATTTTTAATAAATGGTTTTTATTTTAAAATGACCCTGAAAAAGACAGTAAAAATAGCCAATTAAAAATTATGTATTCACAATACAAGAGAACACAAAAAACAAACACTTACCCTAAAGCTTGGAAAGACGGAATGGAACGTGCCCAGTGCATGGACAAGAAAAGCAACCTGGAGGCAGACTCACAGATATAGTGAACGTTCAGATACTCAGGCATAGGCGAAGGCATGGTGAGCTGGTTAAAAAAAAAAAACGCAGTTATTTTACTTTCTTCCTGCAAAAAACGTAACCTGGAAAAACCAGGCTTGATAGTTTGTTTTAGAGAGAAACAGGTAAAAGTATTTTGGAAGTAAACATGGGGTAATCTTGAAGCAAAAATTGAATGGCTGCTTTTATTCCATATTAGCCACGTTGTTATATTTTAACGAGATTACAAAGCAGTGAAGAAAAAAAAAAAAAATTGATTTAGATAAAGATTCATGCCTGAGACGCCTGAAAATGAAAAATTCCAGACAGATTTTGAGACATTCACAGAAGAATAAATGTTTTAGAAGACCTACTGTAATTAGGAACATTTATGACTTTTTTTTATATTTATAATAAATATATTTCAAAAATACAAATGCAGAGGCACCATACCTTTCCAAATCTTGTCTGAGGAGGACAACAAGTGGCCTGAAAAATCAGTGGAATCGCCACAATTACTAGGTGGTGTTTTGGGATGGCAGAGAGGATCTTATCTCACATAAGACCTTTGGCTTGTAGCCTTAATTTTTTATTTTACAAAACAGTATTTTGATATGTGAATAAAATATCTATACAGAGATGTCCAACTCCTGAACAACAACCAAGATGCATCAAAAATGACCTTTCTGAATTTGTATGAGTAAAAATCAATGGATTTTCCTGCACATGCTTTCTTCCTCCATGTGAAGAAAGCAGGATTTGACTCCAAATTGCTAATTATAGTGCTCTAATTTCATTCTCAGAAGTTAATTCTTCATAATATAACAGTTCTGCTAAGTTTATTAGTAAAACCTGACATTTAGTTGTAAAATTAACACTAAAACTGAGTGACCAAAACATGTGCTGATGAAAGCAGCAAAGCTTAAAGCAGGGGCTGATGCTGAAGAAACTTCTGGATAAGGAAGCTTTTTGATTTGTCCATGACTAACAGGAAGAAGAGAGGATGAAAGAATTTCTGCAGGCTTATGAAATGAGAAACAAAGTTAGAAGGTATTTTTTTCTCTAAAAAAGAAACCAGATTTTGCCTAATGGCTAAAGACAATTCATGCCACACTAAAGTAGGGTAAATGAGCAAAGGAGAAACTGTGACAGGCATATTTAGGAGCCTCGATATTCAGTTACGGAACACGTTACATCCACTGTGCAATAAGTGAGAAGGTGGATGCTGACTTTCTGCTTTGCAAGATGCTTGCCCATTTAAATCCCTTTGTACTGATCACCTATGGTTGCAAGGTATAACAAAATAAACGGTGCAACTAAAGCTCTGAAGAGAGCTGTTAATTTTCTCAAGCAAAGAGTTAATCGTTGAACAAATCCAATATATTCATCAAAAAAGAATGCCAATACCTTAAACAAATGTTAACTCTTTTAAGAAATGCAAAAGACCACTTCAACAAATCATCAGTTATTTTGTACTAAATTAAAATGTTAACAAACAGCACATAATAATTCTAAGATATTAAGTACCCTGAAGGCCACGTGCGTGTCACTGAGTAGTGGCCCCTCTATTTCAACGATATCCAAGCTCGTTTCTCCACCGACAAGCTGCACGCTGGCTTCGATGCTCTCTGAGTTTTGGCATGCTGCACCCTCTCCTGGATTTAGTGCTTTTGCAAGAGTATCAAATGCTCTGTAAGATATACAAAAAAAAGGATGGGGGGCGCGAGGGAGGGAGAAGTAAATTTCATCTTTGAGAATGTTTTGATTCAGAAGGAACTTATACATCTGCAAGCAGTATTTAGAGGTTTGCCCTAAACAACCAGAAATAGCAAAGAAGATACAGTAACAAACTCTTCCTGAAATTCCTGAGAGCACCAAATTGCATTGTCTCTGCAACAAAAGTCAGCAGCACTTCTTGTTCACACCAGCTGCCATCAAATTCACAGTTTTGACATAATGCCTGAGCTGGTGAATCACAGTTTGCCTTTCAGGATCTCTTTAGTGGTGTTTACTGAGAGTGTTGGCACAAGTGTTTTGAGCACATGACCATCAGACTCTTGTTAAAGCAACTTAATGCACATGTAAATTGCAGGCAGTTTTGCTGCTACAAAGCGCAAACAGGAAGAATGTTTTTTTTTTTCTGGCTTTTCATCTCATGAATTGTTGTTATGTTGTTCAACTTCATATGTTGTTTGCTTCTAAATATATAGGACAGTGTATTCTCAAATTTTCAATGCCACCTGTAGTATCCTCTGATGCAGGCAAAGTCCAAGTCACAGGCATTACTGGTGTGAACTCAGGACAAGCACCAATGTATCACTCTTATCTTTGCTGCCTGATAACATCAAACAAAAGGGAACACCTGTATACACCATCATTTCATTGTTCTCCTAAGCACAAACACACCTGAGACCCCAAAGTGATATACTTGCACTCTTGGCAGACAGACTACCCGTGCCTGCACATGCATCCTGAGAGCAGTAGCACTCTTGCATAAAAGCATCAAATGAAAAAACACATCTGTGTATGAGTTTGTAAAAATTTGGACACTGAAAAATGTGTAACACTGATTATCGGCCAATACATAGAGCCAATTCTCAATATGTTTGTTGTCACAGAGTCTAAGACCACTCTCAGAAGTTCTGCTACCTGACTGGGCATCGAAGTGGCAGAACGCTGCTCACCTCCTCTCCCTCTGCTTCCTCTTGCTACCTACATACACTAATATACTCAAACCTTATGTGCTTACTATTTTTAACGTAACTGCTTCTGACCAAAAAGAACCACCACAAACGAGCTGCTTGCACTGCTTCAGGCTCCAGAGGCTACATGAACTGGAAGTTTTAGGCCTACACTAGTCTGTACGTCTCTAGTAGCACATGAAGGGGACTGGGGCAGGCACAAGCGGATATGGCTGAGAAATTTTCCGTCTCAGGCATGTGGAAAGTAGGAAAAAAGGGAATGCACTCATGTGCAAGCACTCCAGGTTAGACCACCTGTCCCCTGCTAGGAAATAATCCGCTTCAGGCCCCGTGGCTCATGCTTGGCTTCTATTTGTACATGAAGCCCTAGGTTGACTAGGGCTGATCTAGGTTGACTCGCATGATCAAATACTGCAAGATAAAAACATGAAGACAAAAAGAGTATCTAGAATAAAGTCTGCCTGAAAACTACAAAAAACTAGGCTACTAAACAAAAGAAAAATCATTATTAAAATAAATAGTATTCTTTGTAAGAAACAAGACTGGTTCCCTTTTCATCCAGCTCATTTACTAATGGATATATAACAGTACCAATAAGACATAAAAAAAAAAAAAAAAAAATCAACATAATGAAGTCATTACAGGACAACAGCATATAACATTAAAATGCAACAACTGCTGAATGCTAGCAACAAAGTTGTAGACTAAATTTTTGTCAGCCAAGTGAAAGCTTTACTATGTCAGCTGCAAACAATTAAATGTAATAAAACACATGAAAAACGGTGATAAAAGCTTCTCCTTGAAACCATCTCAAACCAACTGTCTTCAGTAAACACTTGGATGAAGTTGCGCAATCTCAGTCAAGGATATCAATGATTTAGACCAAAATTTTAGTTTCTGTTTGAGTGACAACTTCCCTTCTACAGGATATTTCACTTGAACCTCCCTTCTGGAAATCTATTTGGCATTGGAAATCTGGTAACCTATTAGAAATGAGTATAGGTGGTTATGCTGCGTCAGAGCTCTTGAGTTCTCCGGTTGAGAGAACTCCTGAAAGCGTGTGCAGATGAAGACATGCAAGGTTACTGGGCAACCTTAGAGCACTGAAGCTCACTCCAGTTTATCTACCCTTTCCACAGCAAGCTCTTCACCTCAGAGGCATAACAAGGGTCCAATCAGCAGACAGACATAAAGGAGCAGAACAAATTCTACTTGCAGTCCTACAAGGTAGGAGAGCCCACAGGGAAGAAAATATGTGCTTGAGTCAGTACTACCTACTCCACAATATACCAGTATTATTTTCCCTTCGTGGATTTACTACACTTGCATGTTTTCAACCCAAAAGACATGACATGAATGTTGTGCAGCAAGTGAATACTGGTGGGACAGCTATCAGAATCCTGCACAGGATGACAACCAAGGAAGAGCATGATTGTCACTGAAAGGATAAGGGAGCAAGTACGATGCACAGTACTTGACATATACGCTAACCACAATGGCTTGGTTAAAATCAAAGAAACAAGTTTTTAAGATATACAGTGACTGTATTTGCACTGACAGTAAGCATTATTTGAGTTCTTCTGTGCAGAAAGAAAATACTTCTCAAATTTTTAAGGGGACTATTAAGGCATTCCTCTTAACCCTGAATAACACTGATTTTACTGAGAAGAATTTTCCAAGATCAATTGGCAAAACAAACTCAGTCTGCTGTTGTTATTATTTTTAATGCAGATATTTGGTGATTTCATTAATGATATAAAGAGACACAGAAAGCACCAGAATTTTATCATCAGCGGTAACATGCCTTACCTTGTAACATCACTGCTAGCTTCTTCTTCTTGTGGGAGTTCAGACAATGATGCATCTCCATTACTCAAACTCTCAATCACGGACAGCTCAGTACTGCTTTGAGATATGTCTTTAGATTTACTTAGATTTGCTAACGATGTCACCACATTTGCCAGCGTGCTTAAATCTCCTTGACATGCTTCAACCTGAGAGAAAGGTACACTGTTTAATTCTTTTGTACTAGAAAGAGTTAACCTGCATTAGAAGAATCTGAATTTCACACGAACTACTGAATTATTGACCTTGTGAACAGACCTCCAAGAAAACTGCTGTTTCAAAAACTGGGTAATCATACTGCAGCCATTAGACACTGCGCTGCTTCTGAATGTGAACAGAATAGACATTTACTTTTACAAACAATAGATACTCGTATCTTTCAGAAAGAATGCTACAGAAGACAAGCAATCACGGGGAGACACTGTAGCCTCTCCACTCCTTAGTTAAACACTCAACTGCACTATAGGACTATTCTAGGCTATTTATTTTGCTGCTTCTTTCCCTTCCGTCCATTCTACAGCGCATAAAGCAATCAGGACTGAAGGGGTATGAGAATGTCTGAAAACAAGGAATGAATAAAAAGCCACTTTTAGGGAGGCATGAAAAAAAATTGTGACAGCTTTTTTTTTTTTTTTGGTGCCTTTATTTAACCGCACAGGAACACAGTAGTTCAGTAATGACCAGTGGTTCAGATGGGCAGCAAGACATGTTCCCCTCACTCCTGCAATTACTTTAAAAAGGAAGGTGCCCAAGTCCATGCTGCTGCTAACATCAGTGGGCAATGTGTCATTTAGCTTCCTTAGTCATACTCCATACATGGAACTGGAAAAGTTAAATGGAGGAAAGAATTTTTGATGTTTGCAGATAGAACAAGCCAGGCAACCTCTGCTTTTTCAGGCATTTTAATATCACCTGCAAAAATGCAGAAGCACATATGGATGTGGGCCTGTGTGTGCACATGTGGCTCAAGTGGACTTCTCTGCATGTGAACCTTTGCAACCTCACCGTATTGTTACACAGGGGGGAAAAAAAAGAGTCCAAGTTTCAGGACTGCCAAATAAAAACAAAAAAACAAGGCAGCTTTTAAAGCTCTAAGAAAAGGAAAGAGGGTCCCTTTGCAGACTTCATTTCATGGAGTTTTTATCATTTTTACTATGCAGTCTTCTGAAGAGAAGGCATCTACAATAGTGGGCAATCTTGCAAAGGAATATCACTGTTTCAAAAATAAATTCTATCAAAATAGAAATATACCAAGACAGAACAACTTTCACACCATATATGCCCAGGTACAGCAGAAAACTCCAATATATTACTCACATTATCATTTACCTTATCCGGAGTCATTAGCACAGTAGGCTCACTTTTTGCTCCAGACTGATGAATATTAACGAACATTCCTGATTCCAGCAGACCTGTTGACCTGACACCAACAGCACACAGTTTCACTTTCTGAGCAACACAGGAACGAGAGATACTTACTTTTGAGCAGGATTTACATACCTCGCTGTTTCATTGTCTGTAACAAAAGTTGGTGTTGCAGCCAGTGGACTTCGTAGATCTTTCCGAATGTAGATCTTTTCTGTAGAAGCTGCACAGTTTGAAGATTTTTCTCTGGACACTTCAATAGGTTTCCTCTCACACTGAACAGCTAACAGAACAACATGCAACTATTAATTCAAATCACAAATTACAATCTAAGATAGAATAGTACTTTTTTTTCCCCCGTCTTTTCCTGCAATTTTAATAATGATTCTGAGAATTTATAGAGATGAAACATAAAAAGAAAGCTACCCAATTAGCTAACCATAACCAAACTTGCACAATTCTTTGAAGAAAACGGGTCTAATGATTTAAAAGTACATAATCAAGGTAACAAATTATTTTAATATAAAGCATAGCTTGTGTAACACACACTTTAACACAGCTGCTAGCCACAACGGTTTCCTGGTCCCAGATTTACATGGCTCTTCCAGACTTACAGTCCTGTTTCATCCCAAAGGCGATGCATCTCTGCAGCCGGCAGTACTGACACCGATTCCGGTGGTGCTTGTTAATGACACAGTCCTTGGTTCCTCGGCACGAGTAAACTAAATTCTTCCGTATGCTCCTCTTAAAGAATCCTTTGCAGCCCTCACATGTTACTGCTCCATAGTGACGCCCTAGGTACAGAACAACATAAAGCAAGATGTTAATTATAGATTAGTAAAACCTTTTCTAGAGCTTATATTTATTCAGAATAAGGTATTTATGATTTTACCCATAAATAAATCCCCAGGAATTTATTTGTTCCTTTCCCAGGAAAGGAACAATCTTATTTTTTCACAGCTCGCAAATTTTAAAATATTACTGGTGGCTACAAAACCATCCAAAAAAAAGTCATGTTTCTAATTTAAAGCACTTATACAGGATAAATTTTATAAATAGGCAAATCACCAAGCTGCTTACTACTTTCTTGCTTAGTGCCTTGACAGGAAGTTTAAAAAAAGCTCAGAAAACAGATACTTAAAAACACAGGAGAAACTCTTAATTTACATATACTTAGCAATTTTTCAGATTTTTTTCCTAGAAGGTACCTACAGTCCAGTGCAATTATGACTCATTATAAATTCATCTGTAGAAATAATTGTAACATGGAAACTGCTTGCATACTAAAAAGAAAGATCACTGATAAACATTCAAAACACACAACCCAGAGGCTTCAAGGCTTGTTTTTGAACTAAATAGGGCATACGGCAGAAATAAATCTGAAATATGAACTTATTTACAGAAAAAAAAATATATTTTTAGATTTTTTTTCCTCACAGACCTCTTTAAAGACAGCTCAATCACACCTGCTAGAAATTTCAAGAGATTCTAACAGGTTTCCTAGATTCCTTTATCACATACATGCTTGCAAACTGTTACAGTGGTTAAGAAAAACCTCAAACTGTTCTTAAGAAGTTGCATGACAAAAAAAAACAAACAAAAAGAAGGAAATACCTGATGCCTTGTCTCCACATACGACACACAGGTCAAACACTTTATTTAGAGCCTGTTCAGTGGAAGAGTTGTCTGTTAAGATCTGAAAAAAAAAATACAGAATAATTCTATTTTTCTTTGCCCTGATACCAAGATAGATGGAAAAAAATTGCATCCTTCTGTTTTTTCTTTAAATGACAATCTAAATCTATAAAGTAAGAGGTTTCCTCTGCTATATTGTACAGTCGTCATGGATAGGAAGGAGCTACACGCCACTGTGTTCCTATTCAGGATGGATTAAAAGTTTTACTTGTAAAGAGACTGAAGCACTAAACAAAAAAAGTGCCAAAGAGACTGAAGCACTAAACAAAAAAAATCCTTTGTGGAAGCCAATAATTCTGCATTCAGATTTATTAGTTTACCTAACACATAAACGGTGGGCCAAGAGAAAATGTATTCTGAAAGCAGTGCCATTAACCATCAAGCAGCATATAGTTCAGTGTTCATTAACTGCTTGATATTTTACAGTATTCTTGTCTTTCCTTGTTAATTTATCTCTAGAGCCTGTACATCTTTGTTAGCACATAATCTTCAATCCACAGCTCCACAGAGAAGACAGAGGAGCCTTTGGTTTGACCTTTAAATTTTTTATCACGACAAGTCATAAATAAAGCACAACTACAATTACATTTTAAAAAGGAAAGCACACACGACCACGTAAGTAACAATCAAACATCATCTTGACAACAATGTAAAACAGAAAAGAGCAAATTTTCTTCCAAGTGAGTAGTGATATAAATGGACAATTTTAAGTTTCTAACTTTCACTGCATCTTAATGAAAAGGCTGATTCTCTCCTGCTTTGCATATTCAAAGTAGGGTCTCCAATACAAAGAAAGGTATCTTACTGAAGAAATACCATATGCTCTGTTGAAATATGTTGAGAATCATATAAAACTGTACATATAGCCATGTTTAACAAACATATTTCTTTCTAGTTAACTTTTAATAACAACACTATCTCACAAATTCATCTGACTTAAAAAATACACTTGACGAGTTAATAGAAAAATCAACCTTTCATTCCTTCTTAATTTCCATTACAGCCAACAGGTATGTTCAAGACATTATAACATACATTTCTAAGTCATTCCATAGATGAAACCTTCATAGAAATGTAAAGTTTCACTTAAGTAAGAACTACAGAATGCGGCCCATGAGGAGATGATAACCTCAAACTCCAAGAACTCATCACTGACCTTGAGCACGTAGAATAAGAATTGCTGATAAAGGTGATGAGGAGTCATTGGCAGGGAAAAAAGACAATGGGAGGAAAGGCCATGCAAAATAAGTGCAGGAAAAGACAAGGTACAACAAAGGAGAAGTTTTGTGCATAGCAAATGGAAGGGACTTCAAAGTGAAGGTAACAGATTTTTAAAAAATGCAAAACTGAAGACGAAAAGATAAAAATAAGAAAAAGGCCAAGAAGCATGCAGCTGAGTAAGAAACACTACTCTGTTTCATCAACACTTAAGTGGAAAAAAAAATCCCTATTAACACATCTGAATCGACCAAAGAACAAACTAATGGAGCTAACAGAACACTGTTACCTCTCAAGATATCCGATTTTTCCCAAATTGTACATGTAGAACTGGAGCTTTGAGTTGACCATTCTCACTTTCCTACGCATGAAACTTGCTTTAAGTGTCTCATTTCTCATCTTTTAGGTTGCCTTTGAAAATAATTTTCTACAAGGGGTTACTAGAAACCATATCCCACTGGTTTTTGCTGCTTTTGAGGCTCACCTAAGATACAATGTATGACACTGCAACAGATTGACTTCTGCTACTGCTTCCATACTCACAGCAAACACTCAGAATCAAAATTCCTTGGAGAAAAAACTATTCATAGCCATTTACCAAGATTTCTTGGTTTCAAAAAAATTGTAATAAGCAACATGGAGTTATGCTTCAAGTTTGCACAGGTGGGTAGTTAATCAGAGGGGTGGACTCGCTAGAAAGTAGAAATTAAATGATCAGATTTCAGTATTGAAAAAAGGCTTTCTTCATGCAGGATAAAATGGACATTTACAAGAACAGAATCCTTCACTGCTTTTTCTCACAGTGCAAGAGATACCTAAGGAAGTATTTCTCAGGAGACAAACCAATCTAAATAATCTCTGCACAACATACAATTACACCATAGAATTTACAGGCGTAGGATTTTGTGCAGACCAAAGCATACAAGGCTTATGTAAGTAATAAAAAAGTTATTAAATAGTTAATTAACAGATCCCGACACAGATATCAAATGTCGCGGTCTCCCTATAAATTCCAGGTTGGGAGGCCTCTCCAATCCTGACTACTGTAAGTGAAAGAACATGCTCAGAAGGACTACTTGTCCTGTTTTTAATATCTTTCCCTATGCATATGCTTGAAAACGGCCTACCACACGCTATCTAACAGCAGCACCAATGTAGAACCCTCACTGAGTCATCGAGCAGACTGGGCTCTTCGTGCCGCTCGTGTCTGTGCAGACCTCTGCATGCTCCTGAGCGAGGCCACCGAGTGCTCCTTGGCGGAGGACGTGGCCCAGACAACTCACAAGGGAGTGGGCTGCATCATCTGCGTGCGAGCAAGGAGCACGGGAGGCTTCTCGGGGGAAGTTTCAACCCTGACATGACCTGCAAGGCCACATCTGTGAGCCCACCACTTTAATGTCACTGTCCCACTTGTAGCGTGCAAGGTGCTGCTGTGCTCATGGCCTGTCTTAAAAGCTACCTGTGCAGAACAATTCCCACGGCTGAGCAGTAGTGACAACGGTGTGTGAAGAGGAAACCAAGAAGAAAACAAATGGTAAGTGATACAGGCAAGGGAGAAAAGAGCAAGTTTTCAATGATGTCTGAAAACAGATGGAGACTCAATGAAGCAGTAAGAACTGTCAGGATGGCAGGAGCTGGAAATGACAAACAACAGTCTAATCTCATGAGCCAGGGTATAAATTTAAAAAGTAACAAATTTACAAAAAACCCAACTTGTTTTCTTCATCATTTCTTAGCACTCGTGCCATGTCCTAATGAAAGGAAAAACATACACTTTTTTTTAAAAAAAGGTCAAAAAAGGAGTACCTAGACATATTTAGAAATAAAACATCTCTTCTTATCCCATTTGAACCAATATTAGAAAATAAAGCGGATTCTCTACCTGGATGTGTTGTGCAGATATATCAGGGGATGCAAAAAACAGTTGGTTGACACCTGCAGCATCTGGAGTTGCTAGGAAAACTTTTCCTGGAGTGGAATCTTGTCTGGCAAGGATCACCTTGCTCGGGGTAGAGCCATCATGATTTGTTAGGATGAACTGCTTCCCTGCTGAGCTCTGATCGAGGGCTGTAACAATCTGAATCTTCTGGCCCGTCTGCTGATCTGTGACAATCTAACAATACATTTATCTCAAAAGGTTACGGTAATTTAAGTTCACTCTTAGCACCCTTCTTGGGCACTGAAGAAAATGGGATATTTGCCCTCGGCATTTGTAAAGCAGGAGTGTCTCCCCTGTCACATCAGAGTTAAGGAAGCTCAGGCAAAACCGTGGATTTTTCCTTTTGTTTTAAACACACCTCAGGCAAGGGCATTTGAAGTCAAAACCTGAATTGACACTCAAGTTTCATCACAGGGCCCCTGCTTCTACAGAGCTGCAGTAGCAGCCAGCACCTGAGGCAGGACTGAAGCCGAGCCGGAGGCGCCAGGCACCCTGAGCAACCCTATCCCCTCCCTCTGCATTCCCTGCCCCTCGCGAGAGGCATTTGGCACCCGTGTTCGGGTACCTGGCAAGCAATTTCCTAACGCCCAGCTGCACTCTTACTCTCAAGAGGAAGAACAAGCATTAGACAACCAGAAAAGCAACAACCTCCTTTCACTTGTACATATATTTTAGGTTTTAATCTTTTGTATATACGAATTCCAAAATAAATAAAATATTAGCTCTCTGCCATTTTCTCTTCATGGAAAACTTAATTTCATAACTTTTATCTCATAATAGAAAACAAGTCTACATTATCTCTTCCATTTCATATCTATTTTCAAGTTCAAATATTGATGTTATTATTCATTTTTTGCCCTTTGCCCACCATTAAATTCCTTTTTTTTGTTGTTTTAGGAGTCAAAAGTTTGTCAGAAGTTTATAATCAAAGACAATAGTTTATACCTCTCTTCCATTACAAATCTCCCTCTCTGCCTATTTTAATCACTCTCTGCCTATTTCCATAGGAAAATCCATACCAAAAACTGCCTCATTAATTTTGAGGTTTAAAGAGAAATGCTCTATGAACACTATTTCCTGCAAACTTCCTACAAAGTCTGTATCTTATCAGTGTAACAAAAAAAATTTGAAAGTGAAGCTGACCAAACTTTCAAGTCATGAATGTCTAGTAACGGAGGAGGAAAAAAAAAAAAAAAAAAAAAATCACTTATCTACTCAAGGGATCCACCAGGGTTCAATGACAACACATTATGTTTCCTAATAATGTGAAACTCAATGTTGCCATAGAGATTATATTAAAAAATAAAGTATAATAATTCTGGATTGTCTTCTTAAAAATATATATATTTTCCTCATGTCTTTCATTTAAGCATCTTGATGGTAGTGGAAGTTTTTTTTTTTTTTAGCTTTCTAAGGTGTGTTTTTTTTTTTTTTAAAGTCTTGACCTCTATTTGGATATTATTCCAACAAACGGAATTACTAAGTAAGCCAATGTTTGTGTTCTAGAAAAAAAGTTTCTAAACATATGCAGAGTCCACTAGTTTATAACAGAACTGGTTTTGAACAGAAATATCCATTTAGGAGTAAATGTGGCAATCAATTTTTATCCTCAAACCCAAAATGTTAAAGTTCCCTAAGAAGGAGTAGGGAAACATGTTTGAAGAACATTTTACTGAGCATTTTATTTCAAGAAGTCATGTAAAGCAAGAGATAGTAATTGAACTTATACACTTCAAACAAACCAATTTAACATATTCTTTTTGAACAACTTATTGAACTGTACATATTTCTCCTAAAAACAGTCTACTTTCGACTATGAATTCTGCTTTTGGGCAAGTTTTCATCACTAAATTCTCCCTCATATCTATTTTATTATTATTTATAGTATTGTCGCATTTGTGGAGCCTGTTGCAAGAAGCCTACTGCTCTTCTAAGTGTTTTTCCACATGTACAAAGACACAAATCCTGTCCCAAAGAGCTCACTATCCATTTTGAAGCAAGGATCAACGCATGTGGTAAAAGACCTACGACAAGGCAGCTGTGAAATACGGGATCTTCCAGAGCCACTCAAGATGATGAAAACTATATAAAGGGCCCCTGAAGAACAACAACCCTCAGAAGTACAATTCTTCCAGGTTGATCAGATTTGCAGTAATGGAGTCCCTGCCCAAAAGCAGTCCTCTTTTCCCCACATCAGTTGCTGACACACAAGGGTTCAGAAGCCTCCAACTACCTTTGGACAAGCAGAGCTGTCTTGCTTGCTCAAAAATAAAAGCTTGTTGTTTTAGACACTGTCTCACATTGAGATCCCAGTACAGAGATTACATTAAATGGCTAATATTACAAGAGGCATTATAGCTTACACAAGTTGTGATGGGGAAAAATAGAAGAAAGGAGACACTAGTTATGAACACAAACTGGTTTTTCAAGGGCATGGCCGTACACAAGTAAAGGTTAACAGAAAAGTCTTGGAGGTAACTGAAATAAGGATCTGCTGGATAGGTTAAGACTGGCACCATGAGTAGGCATACAGGCAGAGAAGTGATAAAATAAAATAAATCATCATGTATGGGGCAGGAGGCAGCTATAAACAGCCTTGGGAGGTCGCACAAAGCTTGAAGGCAATGCACTGAAACAGGAAATACCAACAAACACACTGAGGAGTGAAGTGACAAAAGCAAAAGCAGCCAAGATTACACTGGCAGCTGGCTCGCCTGAGCATGTATCTGAGCAACAACAGAAATCTGAGAACATTTTAACATTTACTCTGCAGTTAATATTTTTCTATGAGAGGAAATTTAAAAATCAAAATGCTTGCAGGGATTTCCACTGTCTTCCAAGGGATGCAAAGTAGGTTCCTATTCCCCAAATTCTCCTCACCTCCTTATCTGTGTTCATTATGGTTTAACTATCCATCCTGCCAAAATACTTCCTGCTTTCCACCTAATTCAGGAGATTATAATCTCACCAGGCTACAAAGTAGCATAGTGGGAAGTACAACTTTGGTTGGGAGAGCCAACAAACATCCTTTAATGCACTTTCTTGGGCCTTTGCTTGCCAGTACTTTTTATGAGCAATATTTAAATTTAAAAGCAACATACCAAAAAAAATAAATAAAAAAAGAACCATACGCAAAAAACTGTCAGAAAGCCACACTGCTCACTTCCTCATTGCTTGCAGAGCATCCTGGACGAGGCATACCTGTATGCGCTGTGGTAAAGAGAGGCCGGAATCTGCAGGGACAATCTGTATCCGTTGTGCCGACCCATCCATTAGTGTTTGTGTAACAGCTTCTCGGGAATGGGTAATCTAGAAGCAAGAAACAAATACAGAGGGATGACAAAAGGGATGTACTACAGTATTACCATATCGTTTCATCACCTCTGATTCTTCTGCCAAAGGCTCTGGCAAATGTGATACTTTCACTCCATACATAATGCAAATGCTTCCCATTTGATTAATAGCCTAACTCTGTATGTTAGAAAATTCTACTAATTTCAATCTCTTAAAGCCTTTTTAAAATATCTTCCAACACAAAATTGAGGAACATGTTTGCCAGAACTACACTTCGTTGACAAATCCACGTAATCAGATTGAACATTTTTTGAACTGCAACTGTTGATATGTCTGAGAGAGATACCCAGCAGGATACCTTTTATCAAAGCTGTGCCACATTTTGCACTAACATATTTTACCTTAATGCCTTAGTAAAAGTGACAAAAGTGTTTTTCATGCCAGAACACACTATTCGTCCTTTTCAGTTCTGCTAAGGCTTAAACCATGAAAAGCAAGGCAAAAAAATCCTCTACTGGAGAACTATCAAGAAATGTAGAATAAATTCATGAAATGCATGAGGTCAGTAAACAACATAACTTAAACAAGTTTAAACTTCTGTATGAATGGTGTGACACAGCTTGTGCAAGTGCTTTAACTATTATGAATGCTTTTAACTCTTAACAAAGTGTAAGGCAAAGGTATTAATAATACAACATTTACACTACTACAAAACCACTCCTACTCAACCATTGTTTTATTTTTCTATAATTTCTATACATCATGTATGAATGTATCTGTAGCAAAGGTACAGTTTAGTGACTGACTGAAAGCTTTGCGGCTCTTGTGGGATTAGCTTCCCAATTTTGCTGCCCAAACCCTCATGTAGGTTCTTAGTATCAGCACAAGGGAGGTGGCAGTGAGCGTGGGAAGGGGATGAATGGTGGGGAAGACTTCCTCAACAGCAGAAAAACAAACTCCCACCAGCCCAAGGCAATCTCAAGTCTCCCCCCAGACAGAAGTTACTTTTGGCGCAAGTCTCAGCTGCTCTTCCTTTAGCTTGTCAGGCAAAACTGGCTGTTAGTTATGCTGGATCTGCACTAGCAGTTAGAAAATAGCCCAGCAAAAGACAGACAGAGAGAGGCTGTTCTTAACCTAGACCCAGCCTTCAACCCATGAGCCCTCCACATCAAGATGCATCTGAAGACACACATGGGTGGGATAAGGTTGCTGCAGGCATCACTTCAACCATCAGCAGAATCGAAGAATCACCTGTGAAACTACTGCCCAAGCCCTTTTTGAACGCAAATTTCTACAAGTATAGGGTTTTCCTAACTACAAACACAGCTGGTACTCAAACAGCTCATACCATTCTCTGGTTAGTAGTAAAGGACAAGAAGAGTCCCTTATACAGCAAAACCTGGAGCTTGCAAGAGACACACGTGAGCACACAAATTCAGCTGAAGCCTTTCAAGTGACAAGTGGTGACCCACAGGCACTCAGAGCTTTGTGCAACTTACTCCTTGCTTTATAAAATTAGCTATGTATGTCAGGACTGGTTTAAACTTGGTCCTTCCAAGCGTCAAAATCTATGGGTTGCAAAAACTAAAACTGTTCAGCATGCCCATAAACTGTCTACCTGGCAGTTTTTCTTCTATAAAGACTATAAGTTTTTATTGAAGTAAAACAAACAAACAAACAATTCACAATAATATCATACCTTAAAATGTTTCACAAACAAGACTTAGCATTATAAAGAAATGAAAACTACATTACAGAACAATTATGATGATTATTTTAATAAGACATAGGAGCATCTTCCATTTTTCAAGAAACAGAAAACCTTTTTTTATTCTTCATGTTTCACTTGCATCAGTCCTTATTGTAAATTCAATTAAAGCCATTTCAACATTCCAAGAGTTTACAAGTGCTACTAAAAATACTTTCCACAGAGATTCCATTAGAGTTTTCAAAGCTCACATTCACTAGGAACTTTGCCAAGCAAGTAACTAGTTAAAGACTTCAGGTCAACACTGAGTAGGAATGGCTGGCATTAATATAATACAGAAAAACATCTCTCAGAGACCAAGATACACCATGAAACTCCCCATCCTCTCTCCCAAGGGGAACAAGGACTTCAGTTCGCTTTGATTAATACATTCTTTTGCACGAAGCAGAACGTGCAGTACAGCCACACTGAGACCTCCCCAAAGAAACGTGTTGTGTAGATAAAACCAAATCAGACACTCTGCTGCCCTGTGAAGGGGATGAGGAAGAGTCACTATTTCACTCATGCGCATGACACTCATGTCCTTTGAGGTAGCTGCACCAATTCAGATGCTACAGCAATAAAAGGTCAAGAATTTATAAAAAACAGGATCATCCCCCCTCCACCTTTCTGTATAAAATCAAGACTGAAAAGAACTGAAATTACTTTAAAAATAACTGCCACGCCAGACTGGAAACCAAGAGTGGATGTTTCAACCTAATAAAAAATATTTTTTTACTTCTACTTAATTTAAAGCAGTACTAATTTTAAATATACCATGCTATGAGAAAATTTCAGAATGTATGTACTTGTCAACACCTCCAATTTACTTGTGTATCTCTAGACATACACTGACTGCACCTCACAGGTCACAAGACAAAAAGAGAAGTTGTCAAAAACAAGAGCTGAATCCTTCCCACTTTACAACAAATATCTACTGATGTTTTACAATGAAGACCACTGCAAACTTTTACTTAGAAAAGCAGAAAAAGAATAATGACAACAATTGAAGCAACTGCTTAACTGGAAAGTGAAAGTAGGTACTCAACTCTTCTGACTGCAAATCTGTAACTAAAAGTGAGCAGAGCAATTACTAGGCAAGTAGAGAGCTCCCTGGAGACTAGCATAGACCTCAAAAGCACAGCTGAAGAATTAGCCACTTACTAGAATTACTGTTACATATTCTTTAGCTTCATTTTGGTGGGATAAACTTTGGTAAGAAACATTTTGCTGCATAAATTTAACACACTTGGACATAGCAAGTTCTGCTAATCTTCCAAGGGAGGGTCTCTTGATGCCTTAGGTGTACTAAAAAACATTTTGTGTTTTTTTATGTTTTTTTTTTTTTTTTTTTAAATCCCTGCAGATTTTTTTTTTATTCAATGTCTTTGAAATAGGACTCAAGGTTTCTGTACCTCTCCCATTTGCTGTTCAATAATTTGATGGGCCAGTTCCTCTACAGTTGTCATGATCGTTAATCACCAGAATTTCCTGTCAAAGAAAGGAAAAAAGATGCTTAACATCTGTAACCTCAGTAGTAAACATTATCTTGGGGAAAATATAGTCCACCTACATAAAGAATCTCCTGCAGAATTTAAAGATCAATTTTGCCCTAAAAGTAATCAGTTTCCCTTTGCAAACTTTGTATCCTTCTACACAATTAACTCGGATGGACATCTGCTATTCTTTCCTCAAAGCAATAACCCATTAAATTCCATGTCAGGGCAGCAGTGTGGTACTGACCAGGGCATCTGCAGGGATGTGATTAACACCTTAAAAATTGGAACCCACCAACCACTTTGTTGATACATGGCAAGAAAAAAAAAAAAAGTACTATTTCTTCTGAGCTCATACTGATTTTATAGTCTTAACAGAAGTGTATAAAGGTTTTTGCAATTAATATAAGACACTATTGGATGCAAATAAACACAGATGATAACAAAAACAAACAAAAAAATTAAGTTGACTGTTCTGCCACCAACACTGCTAGTACAGGTGTCCAAATCTTCCTAAGGTCTTTGTAGAATTTAGCAGACACTAATTTAACACAGTATTAAGTATTTAGAACAACCTCTGTTTGGATCCCTGTCTACAAATATATATTAGGTACCATGTAAAACATAAAACAAGTTATGAAGTACCATAAATATTTAATTTTCTGTCAAAAGTTGTATTAAAAACATTGTATCTGCTTTTCATATGAGACAATATGAAATTTACTTTGCTTCAATTGCAGACAGTCACAAAGATGTTTAATACACACATTTATATTCTTGTAAAAATATAAGAATAAATGGTGCCAGTCTACAAGACACATATATATATATATTTACATACTATGAAAGTTTTATTTACTTAACAGGCAACAATAGAATTACCACACAAAATGTTAGAATATTAAAGAGTCACACATGCTGAAGAAACAAATACACTTGACTTTTCATCCTTTCACTTCACCAGAATATCTGCTACCCTAGTGACGCAGCAACTTGCCCAGTAACGGGTGCAAACAGCAGCGTAGCTTCCCAGAGACCCTTCTGCTATTCAGAAGAGAGGCCTTGCTCGAGGACGCAGTCCTTTGAAGCTGCCTGGTGCTATGCTAAGCTCTGAGTGATGCCTAAGGGAAGACGCAGACATGCACACAAAACTCAAGCTTGAAGTTTATGTTCAAAAACATTCAGCCCTTGCAAGATCTGACAGATGGCAGCAATCCTGGGACACAGGTGGGACACAACCGCTATACTTATGATACATGTCTGCACCTACTTCATTTACAAAAAAGCTCAGCTCCCCAAAAATGAACTCATGAGCTATTCAGTAAGAAAGATACACTTCTGGTGAAGACCAACTATGGCACTGATAGACATGCACTTCTTGCAAAGAGTTGTCTTGTAAGATGTGACTGCATTGTAACATATTGCTATGATAGAAATATTGTGCCTACAACAGTAGTTTCCCATAAATGCAGAGTAAACAAGTAAAATTCTTAAATTTGGGTGTGATCTCATATGATAGTCTCATCTCCGACACTGCTTTGAGAAGGCTTTGGACCACAGACAACCTGAGGTCTCTTCCAATCGACAATATTCTGCAATTCTAAAATACGCTATGTCTTTCAGTTAGGAGAACACCATGAGGTCCTTTCAACAACAAACAAAAAATCCTTCTCCTTTGAACAGGTAAAGAATCTCTTCAAAGCTTCCACTTAGTTCTACTGTGTTGGTGTTTTCAAGAACACAACAAATCTCCTTTCAAGCAAAACGTTTGCTTCATTAAGCATCTAGTTTGATTATCTTGTTAGCACAACAAAGTTCATTTGGAATGGTTTAATCCAATTTTATCCGCAGATAACCATTCCAGGCTTTGCACAAGTAAAGAACACTATTATCCCTATGTCCAACCAGTCAGATATTACAATCTGCAATCCATTTTACTACAATTTGCGATCAATTTTCCACTCTGTTTTCCAGAAAAAAAAATCAGAAAAGCCACATCTATAATCTTCCCTGTAACCAAGTATGATTTATGACATTCTCAATTTTAGTCATATTCTTCAGCACAGGTTACAGTTATTTGATACTTCTCTAAACATATTTGTGCCTTGGCACTGGGACTGGTGCTCTGGTGCTCCAGCGAGAACATTAAATTCTAATTATTACTGCGAGAGCTGTCTTGCACTAAAATGCTAACATATGAAAATGAACAACATAGCACAGGGAAAGGATAATATTATTTTACCTGTTCTCTAAGATTTCAGTCAAATACTGAAAATACTAAATTTGCTAAGACTGGAAAACAACTCTCCCAGAAATTTGCACAAATGTTAAGCAAAGAGAAGTGTCCTACCTAGGGTACCTATGGAACTGAAAATTATAGCTAAAGATTTTCTGTGTCTATCATGTTCTCTGCCATACACCTACACTGAATTAACATAGAGGCTCATTAATGCTTTCTACACAAGTTGAGGGAATAAAAGATGGGGAGATTTGGTTTCTCTAGGTCTCCTGGATTACACCAATCACAGTATTAACAAGGAGGAAGGGTCTTCTCTTTCTAATAACACAGTTTTGTTACCTCCTGATCCAAATCCATCCTGCCACCCAAAGGGCCATTGTCAAACTAGTCCTTGGCGTGAGTTTCCAGCCCACGGTGAAGCTTTATTTGTGTCTGTGCTACTTCTCAGCCCAGTGACAGACCTGGGCTTGCTGCATGAGTGCACAAGGCCATGGCCACACAGGTAACAAGCCTCCAGGTTCACGTCCTCTCTCAACAGACGTGATCTGCAGAAGCTCAAGCCAGATGTGAAACCATGTTTCAAGGCTCCTGCATCTTTCCACAGCTCTGCTGCCTCTCCGACCATGTTCTTAGAGTAACAAGTTAAGATGTAATTTTTTATAGCTTTTGTAGATTAATCGGATGAGGAAATAAGAAATAGAGCATGAAAAAAGCAACATACAGCATCAAGGATAAAACATGCATGATGGAAAAGTGGCCCAGTAGTGACTTCATTCCAGAAGCAAAAGTACCGTGAGATGAGGTGATTGACAGGGATGTGTCTTTCGCTTCACCTCACATTTCTAGGGAGGGAAAATCTTATATTTATTAGATATGTAATTGTCAAGGGTGCTTTCAGAAAGAATGTAAGAAAAACAGTGCTGTTATCTTGTAAGAGTTCCAAACGAATTTTTCTTATAACTACTCTCCCTGCAATAAAATACCATGCACCAGAGACATTTCCTCTTGCTAGCAGATTTTAGCCCACCAGGTAATAGGTATTGATCAAATCCCAACAGGAAGAGAAACTGCTATTCCTTACAATATTAAAGCTTAGCTTACCTACAGAGAAAAGCTATTTTTTGCATGAAATTTGAAATTAGCAGGGCCCAGACAGCCTCACAATAACCCTGACTACCACTGTCCTTAGCCAAGCACCCTGCCCCGGTTGCTCCATGGCATTTTAAGACTTTGTGGGAAGAAAAGCATTTTCTCCTGTAGATGTAACTGCAGCATCTTTCTCTTTTCAAAATCCTTAAAATATGCTCCATTTACTGTGTTCTTGCTTTCAAAGGCCTGTTTTGCTTTAATCAGCCTCTAGCCTTGCCCTGCCACACCTCATTTTGCTGTGCTTCCTTCATGGGCTTCCCAGCAGCCTTGCTCTTCCCCATGGTGTGGAGCACTGGGTCCCCAGCTCGTGCCTGCCAGGCCAGCAAGTAAGGCTTCTTCAGCTTCTCTACAGGCCTTACTCGGCTCCCTGGCCTTCAATACCTTTGTAAGAATGATGAACTATTTACGTTAACTGTAACTCTTTCAAGGTAGGGAGAACTTGATCTTTTTTTTTTTTTTCCTTCAAAATGCAGTCTAATACAAAACATTTAACGATATCCCCAAACTAGATTACACCTACAATTCTGTACACAGAGGTCTGTAGAAAGCACGTAATGTGCCTTCTTCAGCCAAATATGGCTTTACTAAATTGCTAAAATAACAAAATATCTGCCCCGCACACTTGCTGTATTATATACATAAATCACATACGCAAGATAAGTTAGAAGATAAACACTCCAAGCTTATAGTGATTACATTTTGGACGTGTGCAAACAAAACAAAATCCCTCTCCTTAGCTAAGCCTCAACAAAATTTCAGACTTTCTCTCTTAAAAGTACTGTCATTTTAAACAGCTGCCTATATATCTGTACTGGTCAGAATTTAAATACATCATAAGTGAGAATGCTGATTTAAAAGCACAGGGATTTTCATAGTCTACAAAAGTCCAAGAACTAACCAGTTCATAAAGTTATGTGAATTTTGTATTTTTTCTCCCTGCCAGGTTTATCAGAACCAAGCCACCCTTGGGCCTGCAAACATCAGATACAAGCCTTGCGTTCCACAGCCTTTTTGCAGGCACGACACACAGGCACATCACGTTTGCAGGCTGGGTCACGTATGTTTGCTAGGGCCAAGCCCATGTGGCCACATGCCTCACCATCCTTTTCAGAGCATAAAAGAGCAAGAGAAAACAAATAAATCCTTTATTTCATAACAGAGAGTCCAGGTTTTATAAGTATCTGTGCTCCCAGGAAAGTATGGCAGGTCATGCAGTATATATTGATGCTGTAACCTGGGGAAAGACAGTTACAGTAGGGTAATGTTATGTGCTTGCTGAGATATATATTCCCCTCAAGTATTTCAAGCAGCTAAAGCATTATAAGGTATTTAAACCTGCTTAAATGCTGTCTGTAAAACAGCTTTAATGGCATTTACTGGGATAAACACATTTCAACATATAAATCTCTACTACTACTAAAGGAAGTTTCTGAATCTTCCCAATCCACTGGAGCTTTTAAAATGGTTGACATAATGAGCTACTGGATTGTAATACTTAATACAGTTTAAAAGGGAAAAGGGACAAACATTACCCTCTGTGCAAGCTCTGTGAGGAAACTAGAAGAATGCTCTACAAGTCTTAGCTGGAACAACGGTGGGTATGAAAGCTGTCCTGTTTGGTCACTTCATCCAAAACACATTGCAACGGAGAAGCCCCACAACTTTACCCAGAGGACAGACACTTTGGATCAGAATTTCAATAGGAAGGTTTACAGATCCAAAAAACAAAAGTGTTTTTTCAAGTTGGGTGCCCAGATCTATACAGTTACAGTTCTCAATATAGACTGAACTTCAGTGCTACAGTCTAAATGCCATGAAAAGAGAGCAAACTTTAAATCAAAACAGTACTGAAAAGCAAATCCACTGATAAATATACCATAAAAACAAAATATTTGAATATCTTTCCCCACTTGGGAAAATCCTATTGGTCAGAAAAGGTCTCAAAATGGAATTCACAGAAGCAGGAATGAGGAGCCTAGGTTTAAGAGTTTTCAAGTTCAGCTATTTAAGGACTTGAACATATCGTCTCCACCCGAAACACATATAAGGTATTTTCTGTTCTTGACCTACAAATAGTTCATCTCTTAAAAACACATTGAAGCAGGTCGAACATCTTCATCAGCAGCAAGCTCAACCATCACAGAAAGTCACACTCAAGAATGTTAGTTTCAGCCTAAGTGCTAGACCCTATCTTTGATAGGCTGTCATATGAAAAAACAATTTTTTTTTTCTATAGTGCCTTACAGTTAGTTACAAATACTGCAAAAATAAGCAGGAAATTCATTTTGAAACATAAACTCTTTATTGTATTTAGTCATGGATTCCACCGCTACGAGCCTGAAGTACAAATTTACTCAATCCCAAACCTGTTGAGTCCCAGAAGCCTCAAATGAAAGCACAAAGCTTTTCTGCTGTTCACCCCATGGCTCTGTCTCGCTAGTTAAATCCCTGGGCAGTTCAGATGCACCTGCTGCCTCCGCAGGGAATAAAGTGTGACCTTGGGAATCAAGCAGTGACTGTGCTTGAGGAAACACTCTGCACCCGCTAGCTGGCTCGCCTAAGCTGGACGCTATGGCCCTCACAGTTAGAATGTACTAGTCAAATATCAAACTAGCTGAAATAAAGGCTGAAGGTTGTTTAAAATGTAGTGCTTCACTTTACAACAAAACAGTGAAGGAACATACACACAGCGAACTACGGTGTCCCAGCCACAAGGCAAGGAACTGTCTGACGGAGAGGTACAACTGAGCCACTGAAGGGATCACTTTGGAAACTTTATCCAGAAGAGCCATCTGTTTCTCACTTGCAGTAAACCTGTGTGAATAGAGTGCTTCAACCACACAAACAACACTGAACTCTGACAATGACAAGGAATCAGGAGTTGCAAGTTTAACAGTTCACCTTTAGCCTACCTTTCTTAGCTTTCTTTCCTTGTATCATGCAAAGTTACATATTCCGCATTACACATTTTCATGCTTTAAAGGCTTCTTTTCCTAAATCTCTCCATCCAAACTTCCCAAATACTGAATTGCTTCGCACAAGTTTTGCGATTAAAGCATTCTAAACTTGGAGCTACCTGGGCATTGTTCTCTAAATTCTTTAAAAACAACTTCAAATTTCCCAGTAAATAAGAACATTTAGATTAACTCCAGTCACAGCCTAAGTTTGGCGCTTCAATCACTGCAAGTAAACTTAAAGAGGTCCACCTAAGGTGAAACAACTTCAGAAAAGCTTCTTTATTCCAGACTTGTCCAAATCTTGCCACACGCTTTCAAGGCATGTTGTGCAAAACAACCTTTTTCCACAATTAATAAAGAAAACAAGTAGATTGATTCAAATGTTTTCTTGATTCAAACTGTTCTGCTCTCCTTTCAAGGGAACAACCCAAATTTTATTCAGATGTTAAAGATTTTTGGCCGCATTTATATTTCTTTTCTAAACCTATCCACAAAAATAAAGCAACGGGATCTGGCATTCAGAAAGAGATTGGAAAGCGCAACATGAAATGAAACGGAAATACTTTTACAAACATCTTTAAAATATCCCACAAGTAAGCATATGAAAAAAACAATTAACTGTAAATCATAATAATATTCCAAGGCAGGGAGGGAGGGGGGAAGAGAGCTCAAACTCCTGCCAATAAATATATCAAACACTAAGCTTAGCTGATAGCTTGGAGTGTGACGGTTATGCTCCTTCCCCATATATTTTCTGCAGACTATGCCTGCTAATACCAACTTAGCAGAAAGAGAAAAGAAAAAAAAAATGAGCAACCGCTTGCGCTTGCAAGGCCAAACAGATGCCACCTGTGGATAATGAAGGGAGAAATCTATCTGTTTTGGAGAAAAGAGAGGGTCTATCTGCTGTCTAACGAAGGGAGGAATCCGTCTACTGTCTGCAATAAGTGTAAACTTGCAGATAACGAACTTATTTGCTTCCTGAGGCTGGTTTGGACCGGTCTTGTTTTTGCAAAGTGGACTGTCACCCCAACTGCGCATGCGGGAGCAGAAAGGGTCAAAAATTTAGTAGGAGAAAGGTGACTTTTTACGTCAAAACGACCCCCGGAGACCACCACCCAAAACCAGTGCGCAGGCGCCAAGAGGCGGAAACTAATTTGAATAGGAAGCGGGAAAAGAAAATGAATATGTATTAGTATGACTATGAGTCAATCATCTTATCCCATAAATATGGACAGCTCGATGAGCCCCTTTGGAGCTCTCCTTGCATAGCAGCGGGCTGCATGCCAGGATCTCCCCTTGAGCAGGGACGCCTCTCGAGATTCCTCCCCAGGGATAAGAGATCTTTTGCACGACAGACTTGTGGTAAGTGAACTTTGCGCGCTTCTATTAGAATCGATCGAGAATAGAGGAGAGCCTTCTTAACCGAAGGGCTCGCCTGCCAGGAACGAAGCCTTCCTAACGGAGGGTCTGGCATAGAGGATAAGGAGAGCCTCCTTAACCGGAGGGCTCGCCTGCCAGGGAAGAAGCCTTCCTAACGGAGGGTCTGGCGAGTGAGGAGGAGAAGTCTCCCTCACAAAAGAGATCAATTATAAGAAATGCCTTTCTACAGCAGAATAGTTTGAACCATAACGCGTTCCCTATAGCATGCTATTTTCTTCTCTCCTTCTCTCTCCTTTTGTKCTCATTTTTATTCTGTAACTGTGTATAAAATCCCTTAGATAAAWACCGTTGACCAGGTCTGGGACTAAGATCGGATCCGTCCGATCTGAACCTCGTGACCCAACGGGAGGGCTTCCCAAATAATTCTGAACCTCCATATGGTAAATAATCGAAAGTGCCCTTGCCATACCTCGYGAAATCATTGTTCTATCAATAAATCTATCATTATCAATTTCACCCGAGTGAAGTGCATTTTGTCGCTCACTCCCTCACCGCTCGTTCCGTGACACAAAGCTAACATTTATCTCATTCATATCCTACTCTGCACGTTCTTGTGAATTATTCTTCTCACTCATTGATTTCTACCATGATACCTCTTTGATTCTACTGCTGTCTTGGTTCCTCTTTCTAGCATCAGACTGAAGTTCCTTCCTTTTACTTCTCAGAAACTTCACAGCAATGTATTCAGTGATGCCATTCCTTGCTTACAGTCCCAAAGGACTCACTTCTCTAGCCCTTGGCAGTGGCCATTAAGGCTGTACAGGCCCTTTCTAAAAACTACATAAAATCGATACACGATTTCCCCTCAATTCTGCTTAAAGGAGCTGTACTGCTCACGAAAAACTGTCAGTATTTAGACTGTCACCATGATTAGATCCATGTCTCTCCAGCTGCCCACTATTTTCTCATTTTGCAGCTATATAATTTGCGGTGACCTGTATGCACTTTTCGTCAGCAATGGTAAAGTCCCAGGGCCAAGGGCAAATCACTTTCTTGAAAGATGTAGCAAAGTCCCTCTTCCATTACTCTAGGTAAGAGTAACACAAATATTAGCATCTGCATTTACACCAGTTAGGCCTATCTTACCAGATATAATCACCACATGAGCTTTTGAACTTCTTCACTGTCTAGCAAAATTACTTATCATAAAATTTAAAAGGGTATTTCAAAGATGTATGAAATTGAAGATTATACATCCATTTTCTTTTGAACTAGTCCCACATATTATAAGTAAGCAGGCATTTTGATTTAAGATGGGCATTAGAGATTTTCTGTATTACTTAGAAAGCCTTTTCTCTTTAATCTTCAGACTCAAATGAGAAGAAACTTTAATCTCTGTGTAGCTTCTACAGAAACACTGCTTATTTATGCCCTTATTAAATGAATTTTTCTGGCAGGCAGAGTCAAAATTACTTTTCAATATATCAGTGTCATTAACTCACGTTTGCTGGTGCATCACTGCCCAGCACTCCCTACTGCTACTTTAAACATGCACCCTCTGGGAGCTGCTTTATCCATGGGAGAGGTGCATTAGCTTCCATTGCCCAGTCAACCACCTTCCCTGTCTCTTGCTCACTTTGTATATACCAGCATTTTCCCAATGTTTTTGTCAAAATTAATCAGCAAAGAATTCTGAATTTGTTGCACTTGGCCAATTTCAACTAAAATAGGGTAAGAAGCACTCTTTAAGATGGCAGGCAGCATTTGTGAGCACCAGCAGTCAGGACCCCAACATGTCCCCTGGCAGAGCTACATCCAAAAGACAACATTTAACTCATGTCCTTAACCAAAGAGACAGAAGTTGCCCAAATTTAATGAGTGCAGTATGAATTTCCTGTTAATTGGATACAAAAATACTACTGCTGCTGGTAGAGCAGCTGCATCACTATAATGTATCTTAATTCAGATATAACATCCTTTAAGAGAAGAAGAACACATTGCATCAGTAGGAAGACTAAACATGCCCAAATTTTGTCCACCTGAGATCCCCAGGTTACTTGAAAAGCACACACACCCGCATCACAGCTTATGTGTACAGTCTGACTGCTACAGAAAGCAACACTTGTAAAGTTTGAGCAGTTTCATTTATTCTGCCAATGTTGTCAAACCAGTCGGACTCGATACAGGGATGGAAAGTATACATGTTAATACAAGGGTCTTCTCTGAAAGCAATTCACTTGTGCAATACACATCAGTAAAAAAAAAAAACCAGATGTGCATTTACAATAACGTAGCTACTTAAGAAATCTGTGCATACTTTTGGAGGTATGAACTTTTAACTATTCATTAATTTTTTTGTGAATTTTTCTTTCTGGTCTTATCTCACAATAAAGGTAAGTATGAGTAATTCTATAATAAAGCTCAAAAGATTATTGTAATTGGGAGATGAAGGAGGAGAAGAAATTGTCTTAACTTGCTTCTAAAGTCACCCTATTTAAATAGTATATGTTTTCAACAGATCTCAAAAAAACCCCAAGAATTTCCTATCTCAGCCGAAGCCATCACACTGGGCTTAAATCCGCTGTATATCTTAAAATAGAAACTAGCCTTCATTTGCATTCCCAGATGTCACCTTGCCCTAATTAAGAATTTGGCATAACCTACAAAGAGCCTGTTTAACGAATAGTTGGATGTAAAATGAAAAACATTAAAAAAAAAAATCACTCTTTGTTTAGACTTGACATGGGTTTTTGTTACTGTTTTAAACACCACGGCTATTTAAAATTAGGCATAGTATTCTGCAGCAGTTTATAAATAATATATCAAGCCAAGGAATCCACACACATTTGTGAAACAAATGATGCTACTCTGTTCTGTACAGCATACAAAAAAAGCTCAGTGAACACAGGAACCCAAACGAGTTACTCTTGGATCATCATGCTATAAACCATATTGCTCAAGATGTACAACAGTCGGCAGATGTGAAACAGTAACATTCTCTTTATCAATGAACTAAAGAATATTTATGCAACTCCTGACACAGTTAGAGGTTGTTCATTTACATGATACTGAGGTTTAAAGAACACATTTATTGTAAGAGAAAAAGCCTTAAGTAACTTGAGTTGCAGGCAAAGGAGGGAAGAGTGAACACTTGTGAAAACCTGAGGGAATAAGTAAAAGGAATATACGAGTCCAGAAAAAGAGGCATTTATAAACACAATTCATTTTAAGTCATTGCTCTCACTGCTCTAAAACTGCTGTGTTCCATTTTTCATGTAAGCAAACACGACGGTGAGGAGAAAGATGAAGCCAGAGGATTGCTGGGATGCAAACAGGCCACTCCACTCATACGGTGTTTTTCTCCCTCTTTCTATGGGTCTAGCAGTTTATACGACCGCAAGTTACGAGCTGATGCTCTCCATCTGTTTATCCTGTGGCCAGCAACTCTTCTGTGTGGCACAACGCAAGCAGCTGGAACGGGACATTTCTCCTGGAAGAAGCCCCCTCACTACAACACCATTGCACCATGCCAAGGCCACACTGCGCTCACATGGCTGCTGTGACATGACTGCTTGGGGCACTCACAGAGCTACAGTCCCCGCAAGGTGGTCAATAAATGAAGCTCTTCTACGGAAAGGGCTTTCAAACCTGTGACCTGCAGATACATTTATCCCTCTCCTTGCAACTGGCACACATTCCTGTAATCCACTCAAATTTCCTTCAGAGAGAAAAGGAGTTTTGCAGATCTCTTTCCAGTAAATCAGTTGACTTTGTTTGAGAAGAAACTAGGTCTACAAACCCCATCTTCACCCTCTTCTTCCTAGACTTAACTTTTCCAACTCCATAAGGCAATTTTTATTAAAGGACAAGCTTTCCCCCACCATTTCCTCCTACAAACAGTGGTATGTACTGCAACGCTCAAAACATACGTTATACTAAGGAGGGCAGAGTACTGGTCCCAAAGATGTCCAGCATCACTGCCTGTTTGTAAGGTCGCTCAAAATTTAATTAAACGTCCCTGACTCTAAGACATTTTTCCACCATGGCTTCACAGAAAGGTTATTTAACATCCTCTTCCTCCTGGCATGTGCTGTCAATGCTTCTGTGAGCGCTTCAAAATCTCCTGCTGCCCCTGAAATCAGGAATTTCTCATTCAACATGCAAACTAGAAATTCTATTATTACCATAATTTGAAGCAGCTCTATATTTGAACCTGAAAGTAAGTGCGACTTACACAGCAGCTCATGAAGATTTTGCATTAAGCTATGAGCAGAAACATCATTTATTATGCCAAATTTTTAAAGCAAGAATACAGAACTATATTAGGAAAAAGGAAAAGCTTTAATAGCTAGATGCACAATAATCAAGGATGGCATGTAAAGCACTCCAGAAAGAATACTTAGATTAAAAGAGTCAAGAATAAAAGCATTAGTCAAGAAAAAATGCATTAGTCATGTTGACACTCACACTGTCCTGCTAATATTTCAAAAGAAAGTTATCACCAAAATAAATGGGGCAGTTTTCACAGCACAGTTATCATCAGGCTATAAACAGAAAGCTCTATTTATTTGAAGTGACATAACAGCTAATTATAGCTAATATATGATAATACTAGACTTTTTTTTTTTTCCTCTAAGTTCCTGGTTTAACTTCCTACATGGACAAATAAACAGCTTACCTGGAGTTCACTGAACAGAGCTAATTCATGTAAGGCCTTTTCGTGCTCAAAACACGAAAAAATCATTGGTGCAGAAGGGCAGTTCTTACACCATAATTTTCAGAAAGGAACATACTTTTTTACAAGATCTGGAGTGCTACATGGGACTCTCACAATGTAAAACCTATCACACAAGCTAAAAGAATTGTAAATGAAGAGCTTTAATTCTTCAGGAGAGAAATCATTCTTGTTTTGTTATTTTGGGAGTTTGGTTTGTTTCCCAAAGCAACAGCCTCTGAAATCAAAAGCTGATGACCGAAGGGTAAGGATACGGACAGGACTACACAGAGTAAGAATTCAGGTAATTGCACTTTTAGCTTTTTATCTGTTTTCTTTCACTTACATGGAATACTCTTTTGTGGCTGTTCACCATATGCACAAGTTTAAATTCGTAAAAGCAGCCTGCCATCACTGAAGAGCAATCTACACAAAGTACATGGTCCACTCACTTAACCACAGCATTTTAAAAGCCTAGTTCAAACTTTTCATATTGGCAGAAGGTAACTTTGGCAGTGTTTAGTTTTCCCTGATGCCTTTAAAAGAAAAAAAAAATATATGTATTTCATTGCAGGTTGCATCTTGAACATGCCTGAAAAGCAAGCACAGGCAGCTGTGCCAGTCAGTAAGTGGCCCACACCTGCCCCCAACCACTTCCCATCCCTCCATGCTGGGGGTCAGCATCTCCACAGGGCCGGGAAAGCAGCTGCTCACATGAGAGCTCCCTCATCCAAAGCTCAGCGTAGCAGAGGTTTCAACCACCTTCACCAGGATGCCTGCTGAAATCCATTGTTCTTCTGACAGCAGAATAAATATGTGCAAGTTAGACTTGCCACCACTATATTCCTTGGACACAGATGTGCTACATATTATAAAGACCCTTTTTTTCCCTGTTCTTTCCTGATCCTGCTATTAGACATGGCTTACCTTCTTTTGGGAAGCTGCTTTCCTGCACAAACTATAAAGAAACTGCAGCAACTTCACTCAATGCATGTGTTTTAATTATATAATACTATAAGTACATGATAAAACGAAAGCTAAATATCAGCAGAGAAAAAAGCAGACCTATCTTGCCAGTCTAAATATTTAGGTTTTGTATTATGAACAAAAGCCAGTTTTCACTGGACTTAGCTTTAAGCACTTTGTATTTATACTTTGCACTTGAGCCATTTAATGGCATGCTGCTCTATCAGTGCTCACTTCTTTCAATACATCTTTAATCACAGAATACAATCATGAAATAATTCACACTGAAAGCTACTTGGGGAGGTCACCTAGTCCAAACACCTCCTCCACACACACACACACCTGAGTCAACTTCACCGCTATTCGGCCTTGCCTTGGGCTTTGTCTTTGGAAGCCATGAAACTTGACAGGAAAAACAAGATAGAGCTAAAGGAAAGCACCCCTCACACACCCCCCTGGCCTGGCCACACACATGCAGCCTCAGCCAGGGCTGCTCGAAAGAGATAGAGCTCCCACCAATCTAATTCCCTTCAGAACAGTTTCTCATGTGACAATTCAAATACCAAGAAAAACAAAACATTAGTACGTGCCTCGAGGGAGGAGGGAAGAAGTCAGAGCTAAACAGCAGCCCTAGTGCGAGTTGCTCTTTTGGCAGAAGCATCACCTTGAGCTGTCATTGCAGTCTCTGGCAGGCTTAGCGAGTGGAGCCCAGACCCCAGGCCAGGGCAGGCTACAAAGGGGAGAACCACAGAGCCCACGTTCTGCCCACCAAGTGACCCTGACGTCCTCCGTGTCACCCTGCATGTGCACACACGTCCCTGCTCACCACCACAGGGCACCTGCTCATGCAGCTGGGGAATGACTGGGATGTCTCTAAGGAAATTGCTTCAGAGAGACGCTGTGAATCCCTTCACAGACCTCCAGCATCCCCTTTGGACAAAGGCCTCCTGGGAAAGTCAGGCTGCAAGGAGCAAGTTAAGGGCTAATTGCTGTTGGAGTAGGACATCTCATGTCACAAATGGCTACTGTGGACTACAAAGAGCTTTTATGGAGTTATTTTCAAGTTGGAAATACTGTTACAGAAGAAGATATTAAAAATTACCAGGAGTGGAAAAAAAACAAACCAAAAAAAAAAAACAAACAAACAAAAAAAAACACCCAAAAAAACCAAGAAGTCACCAGGTGAACAGAGCTACCCCAACACTGTAACTCGATGCCTCCCTTCCTACCCCCACCTTGCTAAAACCAGAAGCTTTCAGTTCTGCTTACAGATTGCTGACTCTGAAAGCACGGCTCTGTCCTACACAAAACTTCGAGGACCCCTTTCCCTCCTCCCGTTTCTTTTTCTGAAACAGACTGGGATGCAGCCTTTCCTCTACAGCACCTTTCCCAAGCCCGACTCTAACGTTATTTATCAGCAGCAGCCTCACATGGGAGACCGCCCAGCTCGGTTTCCCAAACACCAGGGCCGCCCTCACCCCGAGGGGGGCCCAGCTTAGCCCGCCGCCCGCCTTTCACAGCCCTACCCCGAGGCACGAGGCGGTGCCTTCCGCCCTTGGGGAGGATGGAGCGCCGCTCCACAAAACACAACCACGAGGGGCCCGCAGGCCACCTCGGCGGCGGCACGAGGAGGAAGGGCTAAACGCGGAGCGCCCACACAAAGCGGGGCGCGGTGACAGGGCCACCCGCCCCGGGAGGGCGGCGCACGGGGAGGCCGGGAGCCCCGGGGCGCCGCGGGGGGCGGCAGGCGGGGGG